>JAOTRC010000039.1:14017402-14060585 GCA_027497675.1 Cyprinella lutrensis
ATATAAATTAATGATAAACAGTTGTGCTGCCTAACATTTTGTGGAAACTGTGATAAAAAAAATCTGGATTTTTTTAATTGAAAGTTCAAAAGAACAGCATTTATTTCGAATATAAATATTTTGTAACAATGTAATAACTACTTTTGACCAATTTCATGCATCTTTGATGAATAAAAGCATCTTTCTTCTTCTTCAAAAAATTAAATTTTTAACTTTTTTCATTTTTAACTTTTTGTTTTTTAATTTTTAACTAAATTCTTCGATGGTATTAAGGAAAGGTGTATATTTTAAAGGTTGTGAATAATGTGAAAGTTTTCCACATTTTTAATAACTTTTTTTAACCTACTTTTTAGTAGTTCATTTTATCTGGTGGTGTGAAGTGATATATGCATTTACAAAAACTGTGATATGAGGTCATAAAACTGCATGCATATCAATTACTGTATAAAATCATGTGGAAAATGCTCAAATAGTTTTAGATGAAGTAAAGCTGGTCAAACTGCAGGACATGTCATCTTCAGAGTATTTCACCGCCCCATGTATTTTAATGAGAACATAAATCAAACTGAATTATCTTTTTGGCAGGAAGATCTAATGGCTAATAATGTTTTAAAAGAAAGTCCATCAACATACACACAAAATCAACCACAAGTCACTCAAAATCTCACATTTCATAACAGGGTTTTGAAATAACAAAAATACTCTGTGAGCAAAGTCTCCTAAATGCTTATTTTTTTGCCAAACGAAACACATTTTGCAATGGGATCAGATTCGTATGACGGGAGTTGGAAAAATGATTTAGTTATAAAATGTTTAATATAATTTAAAATGAGCTTTCCTGGGATCACAAACCCAAGCCTTCAATATTTCTGTCATTGGTAGGTTAGCCAGTAACAAATAGTGTGCAGGAAGCGTAGGTTCTACTGATATGATTTGTTATTTGATAAAACACATTTCCTGTTTACAGACACAGAGTTTGTTGCACAGTGTTTTTGTCACATCACCTCAAGAGTGATTGTTGTTTACATACATCAAGTCATGGCATGTGTTCCCTTTCCGGACGAGTCTGGATAAGCAAACGTTCAGAAACAAACACTGCCTGTTTGTGGTGAGTGACAACATAAAAAAATGTGCTTTTTTTAAAACAACAATGAAGAAAAATGAAATGACAAGAAGAATTATTAAAGCCTTTTCTAAGAACCAAAATTTACGCAAGACATAGTAGTGACCACAAAAATGACGAAAATTGCAAATAAATCCCTGTGATCTCTGAATTGTCCATATGATTGTATAATGATCGTAATGCAAGACATCTAGATTAGATCAAATCCCTTCACAATCGGCACATATTTGCGTGACAGCACAACAGTAATATTGAGAGAAAAGGTCATGGGTTAACTGTGTTGTAAAAAGACCCATGCGAAAGCATAATGATCATATTTTTCTACTGAAGAAACATGTGTTGCCACACATCATAATGTCTTCGTTCTCAGGGAAGGGATGATTTGCTCCCATCTCATCAGCTGTGCTTTTTTAATGTTTCTCATTATAAGCACATGTTGCTAACTGCTGTGGTTGACGCATATATATGCACAGCAGATGGAGTCTTTCAGGTAGTGACAAATAGCCAATTAGACTCAAGAAAAATTGTCCCCACATGTATCAGAGTCCAAACTGTCCATGCTTAAGTTTGCAAAAATGTATATTATGTTCTGAGGCAGTGGCATTACTAGGATGCCATTATGGGGTGACCGAATAATATTTGCCACCGAAATGTTCACTATCATCACAATGCAAAATAGTGCGCTCATGGGTATCACTTTGTTCACAAGAGAACCAAAGATTGTTGATCCTCACCTTGTCTGATTGAGCTTGTTATTGTGCAGATGGTTTTGAAGGTTGATGCTGCTGTGCTCCAGAGTTACACTGGAGGTTCCAGATAAGACTCTGCTACACGATTCATCCTCTTCTGGGAATGCTGTAAACCAACAGGAACGAAGAAAAAAATAATCATAAATGTGATCTCTATACAGTTGCATCACAGTTGTTCCTTCAAGACAGCAAAGTAATTAAATGGAGAAAAAATGGAGACTTTTATTATGTCTTTTGCAATCAGATTTCAATATGAACTCAGACAACACTGAGAATGATAAGAAATCTTTCTTGAGCAACAAATCAGACTGAAAAATCAGCTTTGACATCACAGGAATGAGTTATACATTAAAATATATTAAAATAGAGAACAGTTATTTTAAATTGTATTAAAGGTATAGATCACTTTGAAATTAATTTTTGGTATCTTTTTGCTTACCTCAAGGGCATCCAAGATGTAGGTGTCTTTGTTTCCGCAGTAGTTTCAATTTTGATATTTTTAGGTTAACCGTTCTTGTCAGTCATATAATGCAGGTTTATTGTCACCACCTCAAAGAGCATGCACAGAAAAGTCCAAATTAAAAATGACTTAATTATTCATAAATGTAAGTACACATTGATGGCCTAAGACACGAAATGAGCGGTTTATGTGAGAAAACGAACAGTATTTATATAGTTTTTTTAATCATTTTTTTAATCATTTCGCATCTCACAGTACTTACAATTACTGTACTTACAATTACGCGTCATTAAATCATGTTTAATTTGGACTTCTCTGTGCATGCTCTTTGAGGTGGTGACCATAGACCTCCACCATATGACTGACAGACAAGAACGGTTTGACCTAAAAATATCAAAATTGAAACTACTGCGGAAACAAAGAGACCTACATCTTGGATGCCCTTGAGGTAAGCTAAAAATAATAACAAAAATTAATTTCAAAGTGAACTACAACATCTTTCAGGAGAAGCTTTTGTGCATATAGCCTGCTTTGTATTCTCTTCTGAAAGCTGTTCTTGGTAAAATGTGCAGCGCACACACAAATGTTGAAGTTATATTGTTCAGAAACAGGTGTTAAAAATACATTTTATCCACTCAAAGTTCGTTAGCATATTGTATATTCCGTGGCCATGATTATTTAAATGAGGAAGAACATTATAACTTCATAAGATCTGAAAAAAGTGCATTTCAGTCCAAATGAGCCATTCGTTGTGGTCCTTGAAAGGTGTATTCTGTTAAATAAAATATCTCCCTTTGGAGCAGACTTTGAGTTTTGTAACCTTGCAAACTTTTTTTATGCTCAAACAACAACATTACACACTAATAAAGTTGAAGAAGCATAATAGGACCCCTTTAAATGTGTACTGTAAAAAATAATCACATGATTTGTAAGACTGGGTGAAATCTCGCTGAAAGTCACAACATTACCGTTTAATTGATCTTATTCTTCCTGAATGATCAAGGTCTGAAATCATGTCATAGTCAGTTTGGCTTGTTGATGTTAAACTTCTTTCAGTCATTTTTCATTTGAAACAGAGTTGCTTCTTTCTTATTAGGTAGAATTAGATTACTAAAATATCGGTGGCTTCTGTCTGCCAATCACATCTTTTATAAAAGTTGCGTCTAAGGCAAGTAGTGTGCACTGCCTTCGTGGATTTTCACTTCAGGTGTTGACTAAAAGAGCCCTGCGCTGTCTGACAGCTTCTTGACTTAGTATCAAGCATCTGATGGAAAAACAGCTGGAATGGAAAAGATCCTGGAGTGTGAGAGACATGGATGTGGTAGCCGTTTGCCCATGGTGTGAGCCCAGTGACTGCACAAACACTGGTCTTTTGAGCTTGTCGGAACGGCTGATGTCAGGAATAGTACGCTGTGTAAATGATGGGCATAGGGAAATGAGGAAGGGAGTGGACGGGGCTCTGAGCACAGTCTCCACTCGACAGTGAACTGACCTGAGGAATGTATTCCATGCAAATATTTCAGGAGTTATTTTGTCCCATATTTCTGTCGTCTAAACCAGCGTTTCCAATCATTCGTGAAGTAATGATTCTTGTGAGTTGATTCTTTCTCTTGGTCGAATTGGCCAATCGTGTTTGCAAAAATGTTCTTAAACGATTTGCTTTCGTTTGGAACACGCTCCCACTGAATCATCTGAAGCCATTTCTCAAACAAACAGACACTATCAGGAGAACAAACAGCTGTTTACCATTTGTTTTCAGATTTAAACATGCACTAAATGGTTGTTTTTGAAAATTCTGTTGCTTTTAGCAGTTTTCAGTTTTAAAAAGACTTAAAATGCATCTATACTGTAGACATTGCTGTCACATACCGTCAGATAAATCTATAGTCACCCATGCATCTTACTTTAGTCTAGTAATGATTAATATTATGTTTAGTTTAATACTATTATACTATATTTAGTTTTAAAATATTATAATTTTGTATTTTAATAAAAATAAAAGTATATAAGTAGAAGTATTTTGACTTTTTTTTACGTATTCATATTCTTATTTTAAACATCTTTTTTTGTGAAATTTGCTGCACATTGATACAATTATAGCTTCAAATTTTCTAAACTGCAAATTCAGGATTCTAAAATTGAGATCTCAGAAATTCTAATTATTCAAAAACTAGGCTACAATTTAAGGTTTAATGTTTCAAAGCAATGCTCAAACTGAGCATTTTGAGAATTGTAGTACAAAAAAAATGTATAGCACAGGTCTTGAAAAAAAAAAAAAAATCCATCAAATCAAAAAGTCAAAAAGTGGTCTCGAGACCAAGACCGGTCTCGAGTACTACAACACTGCTATCAGGCACACTTATTTCTTTAGTTATACAGCACAAACTGGAAAATGCCTCTCAGGCCTTCCATTGCACAAAGCCCAATGCAGCATTGCCCACAAGCACACCTACCAGTAAAGCCTTCCTGATGAATCTTAGTGAGGGAGCTGGGGCACCTGTAGTTTGGGCTGTGTACTGAAGGAGTAGAGCCATGGAGATGTTGCAAGCCAAGGCGCACATCCACAACTTCCTGCTCCACCTTATTGCCTAGCTGGACCTGTCAAGATAAAGAAAACATCTGTAAAATATACACTGATGTCCCAATCTGAAACACAATCATCAGGTCATGACCAGCATGCCTTTAGACAAGAATCTGTCCTTTGACTTTTGGCTCACCGAAAGTCAAAAAGAAAATCAGAGTGTGAAAACTAATTTAAAAATCATGAAATTAAATAAAAAAAGAAAGCATTTTTTCTGTTTCAACGCACCGCATTCCCCGCATTTCGCCTTTGTAGAGCAGTGCCGCTTATAACGTTTTTGCAAGGATCTATGGCTTGACTGTGAGGCTGAGAAAAATTTCTGTTGTTAATTCATTTAAGCATTCAGTGGAGCTGGTGAGCATGTTTGCTATTTGCATGTCACATCTGGCCTCTTGAGGAAAAGAACTGCACTGGTTATTAACTGTGTTACGGGAACACATGTGTTCTTGTTTAGAATGCCAAAGCCATGGGAATACACAAAGATCTCCTTCATTCTCTTTTGTTTGGAAAGCAGGAACAGCCCATAAAACAATAGGCATTTTCATCAAAGGTCTCTGAGATGACAATTACTGATGAAGTTAATGCAATAAACAATGACATAATTTATCAGGTAATTAAGTTAATCTAACTAGATGTGTGTGTGTGCATATATTGTTTTTAGGTTATTAAGTTAGGGAGCGAGGGTGAGCTTGTTACAAGAGCCTCTCGATACAAAAACAAACACTTGAAACTGTTACCTTGTCCTGTGCCTGCAGGGATTTAGTGGAGTGGACCTTGACGTGTTTGCGCAACGAGCTGGGGTCGGTGTAACGTTTGGTGCATCCTGGGAGCTGACACGCATAGGGTTTCTATGAAGAGAGTCACGTAAAATAATAAAGCAAGAGGCACAGAAGAAGAGATAAGGATATATGAGTCATTCATATGCTTAATTCAATGATTTATGAACAATGAACTGATGAAGAAGGAAAATGTAAAATAACAAGAAATATTTGCAAATGATAAATTCTTCATTTATAAATATGATTATATTTTCTATAGTGGTCAAATCCCATGACATTTTCCAACCTGAACTAACCTTGGATTGTCATATGGGTATGCAGGGGCCATCATATAATTTCCGGTTTTACATTGTTGTTGTTTTTTTGTCCTGCTCGTTGAACCACACGACTTTAATTTGATGAAAAAAGGTTTTTACATATTAATAATATGACAAAATAACAACAAATAAAACAGTTTCACTGCTTTAAAATACTAATAAACAAAGTACTGTTCAAAAGTGTTTTTGACCAGTAAGATTTTTTCTCTCTAAAAGAAATTAATACATTTATTCATCAAGGAATATTAGTAAAACTTTTATAATTGTTCAAACTATTTACATTTTTAATAAATGCTGCTTAGAATAATAATTGATGTATGAAATAAACAATGTAAGCAGTGTTTACGCATTAAGGCACCTCACAAAACTGATTTTGTCAGTGTAACAGTTTAATGATATTCAGAAAAATAGAGAGAGCTTTGGTGAGAACTAAACAAATATTTAATTACGAATGTAGTTCTTTCTTTGGTCACATACAAACTGACTAATGGCGCATTTCAGACACCATCTTCTTTTTGTAGCTCAACAGTCACCGAATGGAACATATAGGATTGTGGGATATCAAAGGCAGCAAAGGATACATCTATTCATCTGTCAAATGAAGGTATCTCAGGAGACAGGAAGTGAAATTAACTTTAGATTTGAACGTGCCTTGATGCCTTCCTACCTTGGAATGCGTCCATCAAAGGCAGCATTTTTAAGCTTTCGGATGCAGTCATGGTTTCTTTGTCACTGTTTTGCCTGTATTAGAGTTCATCAGTTGTCATTGTTTCTGATTAGTTAACAAATGTCCCCTGTTCCATTAATTATAAAGCCTTGTGTATTTAAAGGGTTAGTTCACCCAACAATGAAAATTAGGTCAAGAAGTTATAGAATAAGCGAACGCAATTCTCTTGAATGCAAACCAAATGTTTGGTCAGGTTTAAAATTCATTTCTCTTTTATTATAGGCTATGTAGTCTAATTTCATACTAGGCCTACCCATAAACACCACCTATATCTCTTATTTAAAGGCACACTATGCAAGATTTGTACCTTAATATAACAGCTTCAAAGGTGCATCAGGCCGTGAGTGCAAAGACGCTCTGTGTGAGTGGTATTTACGACAGTAAGTAAAAGTACTCCGCAGCGACTCGGTCGCTGTTTAACAAAAATGGAATTCCTGCATAGTGTGCCTTTAAAATAGAAAACAGTTATTTTCAATTGTATCATTACACAATTTTACTGTTTTTACTGTATTTCTTTATAAAATAAATCCAGCCTTGGTTTGTACATAAGAGACTTATGTAAATCTACAAACTTTGAACCGTAGTCTAGCCTATATCCCAAACTAGTTAAGGTTTTCTTTTGAATAATTTAATTCTTTCTATTATGGCTTTGCCTTCATTATATTAACAGTTGAAAACACATTTTGTTGTTTTTGACTTTATGCAGCAAAATTAAGTTTAATCCCAAAATTAAAAATACACATTATGATATTAAAATAAATAAATACTTAACCTTGTAAACTCAAAATATGGGACAGGTCATGACATTTCAAAAAAAAAAAAAGAAAAAAAAGGTTTTCAGATTCTTCCCATGACAACATCAAACAAACCCTCCATAGACTGATACACATCTGTCCACTTCAAATATTAACCACACATAAACTACAAAAATTCTGAGAACAGCAGAGACTAATCAATAATGTTGTCTCTTTACCAATGCACCTCTTACATCATATGTTTCAGCTGCACATTTAGAGGGTGAGAAGAAAAATAAATGTTTTATTGGATAACTTTCCCAAGGTCTGCATTACTAGTACAGAGTGACATAATGATAACAGCCCTAAACAATCCCCTTCACAGATGTGCTCCACTCATCTAAGTGACGAATTATGATTTTTGCACAGTTAGCACGTGCAATTAGAAGTGCTATGGCTGCCATCAAAACCTTTCAGCAGCGAATGAAACCACCCTGTTTTGAATAAATCAGCTCAGTTGACTTAAATGTACAGAGGAAACAGATATCACTTGCAAGCTGGTTTTTACAGCTTTACAGGCGGGCATTAGAGATGTGCAGCCAGAGCTAGTAGTCACTGAAGTGGCTTAAGTTTTTTCTTCAGTCATTAAAGTAAGAAGAGACCTCTCCACTGTTCCAAACTATAATTACTTTCACTGAATTGAGTGTAAATAAAACCCTGCTATTTTAGGGGGACTACTATGTCTGGAAAAAGTGACAAGTAAGCTTTCCACACTTGATTGTTTTCATTATTGGTGTATACCTTTTCAGGCTGTGTGTATATTCATGATGAAACATATCTATATACCTATATAACTACATATGCATATCTACATATTATATTAGTCATCTAAACAAATTATTAATATTTAATTACATAAGAGCACATATTATACAAGCTTATTCTGAAAAAAATGTTATTCATTATTATTTTTTTTAATGGGGGAAATACTCGATTTTGAACTCCATTTTATATTTTTTGCTGTGCATTTTTTATTTATTTTTATTTTTTTACCTGATAGAGCAGTAAGAACTGTAATGCATACCGTGTCCAGGTGCGTGCGCTGGTGTTTGGCACGATCACTTGAGTTGCTGAAGGCCTTGAAACAACCGGGATGCTGGCATATGTAGGGCTTCTCTCCGGTGTGGCTGCGAAGGTGGATCTTCAGGTTCTCCAGACGGGAAAATGCCTTACTACAGCCTTCAAACTGTAAGACAACACCCATTCACACAGAAATATGAAGAAACAAGTCATCAAAAATATCTGCAGGTCCTTCACTGTATGAGAATGTACATATACATGCAACTAACTTATAGTCCGGTGGCAGAGAGCACAGCATGCTTTTCACTGTAAGCTGGAATTAATATTAATTCAAGGATGATATTAAACAGATGGCAGATGGTTTATTTGTCACTTAATGCCATTCCTCAAAAAAAAGAAAAAAAAAATCCATGTTTTTTTTTAACACTCAAAATGATACCCGTGTTGAAACAGAAAATGCTTTTGCCACAGGGACAGTTATGTAACAGTAGTCCACCCAAAAATGAAAACCCTGGCGTAATTCACTCACCCTCATGTTGTAACAAACCAGTATGACTGACTTTCTTCCATGGAAAACAAAAGGAGAACCTCTGAAGAATGTTCAAGAACGCATCATAAAAGAAATCTGTGCAACTTCTATTTGTGTGCAAGTTCTTCAGAAAAGACTGAAATTTAAGCCATTATTTACTCAAACATCATTCACTTTCATTGTATTAGCATTAGCTGTTCAAGTTAGCAATAATTAATTTAGTGTTCCACAGAACATTAGACAGCAAGAAGAAAGAAAGTCATACGGGTTATGAAAGACACATTTTAACTGCTTTAAGTTGAAATAAAAAATCGATATCAAGCCACATAAAACTGTAATGTTCCTTTAGTTGGGAATTGCAAAAAGTGACATTTGTGTTAATTCATGCACATTTATGTTCTGAATATCCACACACAAGCACATGCCACTCGACAAAGTTTATTAAACAGACATGTTTAAAGTTGGTTCCTGTTAGAACAAGGCTCTGCTAAGATGTTTGAGTTGGAGAGAGGCCAGCGAGGGAGTCAGAAATAAGCCTGGCTGATTCAAGGTGGCAGCCGCAGTCATGCAGACTTTTGGTTGGAGCAATTCTGCAAAATTATAAAACACATTTTGGCGGTCACAGGTGTGATGTCATGATGAGGTTACATGAAAAATGAATAGGGTTTCATTGAGCATCCCTTATATCTACGCATTTATAACTAAAATTTAAATTAAGTTGACGTTTAAATTTATTACTTTAGCAGGCATATTTATCCAAACTAAATATACTTTTGGTGAATTACACTTACAAATGAGTTACGAATGTAAAAAAAAGCAATCATCTCTTTTACATTTAAGTAGACAATTTCCGCATGTCTAATATCTTACTTTTTAAAAATGTTTGATCTTGATAACATAGTATTAAAAAAGTAAATACATTTACAAATAAAATGAATGTTCACTTTGTATTGACAGCTATGCGGTGTACAAAAAAAGTAGACCTATTTTAAAAACCACAAGGTTCCATATTATAATAATCCACCTGCAGGGTAAAAATCTGAATATAGTCCCCAAATTATAGTCCTCAGGCCTCCACAGTTTAAAGAGAAAAAATAAAGCAAATAAAAACACCAAATAGATAGAGAATTATTATAGTTTATCCCTGCCTACAAGTTTATCATAGTTTATCCCTGCCTGCTATATATATATATATATATGCAAATCTCTGCAAAAATAAGAGACGGAACAGTATAAAATTCTTTAAATAAAATTCTTGTACTTATAATTCAATATCAGCTAACAGAGCATAAGGAATCAGAGGGAAAGATGTTTTGCTGTTCCCTCACATTGCATGAGGGGACTTATAAGTCACACTTGTTGAATACCTAAAGAACAATCATCAGAAACAATCAACTTAAATCAGAAAATTAAGTTTTGAAAAAAAAGTCTTAGTCTAATCTTCTTCAAAGTTATCCTGGAATGAGTTGGATAAATTGATCATTGCATGATATCAGACTTAAAGCATCTCTCACGAAGGCAATTTGTACGTAAACTATAAACAAATCTAAAATGTCTAAATCTCTCTAATCTGCAATGCATCCATCTTTGGGGGTGATGAGAGATTGAGTCCACATGTCCGTCTTTCACAAATGTCTTACTTCAAAGAATTGGCATGGTTTAAAAGAAAAAAAAATCTCCTGAACTTTTACAGATTGATACAAACTATGTATTAGTAAAACAACACCGGAGTCAGAGTCTGGCACAATTTGATACTTGTGTACTGAAGTAAGCAAAAAGAGAGTAAAAAAAATACAGCTCACCAAATATCATTTATAAATTTCTATTAATTTTATCTAAGATTTTAACCTGATTACCAACAACTGTTTGAATAATAATACATTGGTAGATCTAGTTTGGGACAAAATGTTTGTTTGTAGGTGTTGATAAATTCAGATTTTCAATGAAAATCTTTTATCTTTGATTGATTACTTTGGTAACAGGGTTGAATGTTTCAGCTCAAAAAATTAAGTCAACGCTACAGTTTAGCCGCTTTTCCACCATCAGGCTGAACGGTTCTAAGAACGGTAAGGGACAGTTCCAGTTATATTCCCACTTAAGTTGGGTTCGGTCTGTTCTCGGCTAACCGGGCTGTTAGAATGCATGTAACTTTGCGACTCAGGATTGGTTACTTGTCTTGTCTGGCTGCAGGCAGTGATGGGGAAGTTACTTTTAAAAAGTAGTGCAACTCATTACTCGTTACTTTTTTTAAAAAAAGTAATCCGATACTTTACTTAGTTACCATATATGGAAAGTAACATTACTCGTTACTTTTACGTTGCTTGACTTTGGGCAGAACCCAATATCTGTTCCTAAATTTGCAGGCCTACATAAAGTTTTACTATGCATAATGTCATATATAATGCCATAAATGCATAATACATTTATAAAAAATAATAATATTTATGAAAAAATGGCAGTTAATGGATAGGCATATGCATGGGCGACGTAATGGGGCAGATAAGCAATGAGAACGGTTTGGCCTGACCGTAGCTTTTGTGTAAAAACGATGAAAATGGAATTAGATTGTTAACTTGTTTTCCTAACATGCAGCTCAAGATGGTGTTTGTGGAATTTTGGGATATTTTTTGAATGCCCTATTCTTGCAAGGACAAATATGCATGTACGCAGCAAAAAAATAAACTCACCGTGCATTTATTGGGCTTCTCACCAGAATGGACCCTCATGTGAATGAGCAGTTTGTATCGAGCATTGAAGGGCTTGTGCTGACGAACACATCCTCCCCAGAAGCAGGTAAATTCCTCCCCTTTTCGCTGATCTATGTGAACTTTCTCTATGTGTCTCACCAGTTCTTCCTTCTGTCCATAGGTAGCCCTACAATCCATCCATTTACATGGCTGTTCTTCCCTCAGGTGACCATCCATTCCGTCAACTCTAGGTATCCCACTCGGTGCCAAACCATTCTTGAACTGCAGCTGTGTGGGAAGCTCTTCAGCATTAAGGTTCTGGGTTTGCTCCTTGGCTGTGTCCGAGTCAGTGCAGAGATATTGAAGCAGTTCTTCCTTGTGTAGAAGCTTCTTGTTACAAAGAGGTTTTTGCTTTGGAGACTTGGAATACAAACACCCTTCTGGAGATTTCTCCTGTGGCGTGCAACTGTAGAGAAGGTCCTGGGACTCAGGTGGACCGCAGAAATTTGAAAAAGATGGAGAGGTCAAACATAGGTCTGACATTGAGCCAGATGAGTGGCTGGAGGAAGGGGAAGAGAAGGACGGAGAGAAGATGGACAGAGAAGAGTACAATAAGGAAGGGGACAATGTGTCGCTAACGTGTGATATGTTATCTCCAACCGAGTGATTGCAGGATGAGTCACTCTTAACCCCGCTGAAATACGACACAATGGCACTTTCTGTGGAACAGACCAAATCGACATCATCTGTTCTTATCGACACCGGTGACTCAGACAAGCTACACATCTTCAGACCTTCCAGGTGAACTGCTTGATTTAAAGAGGAAAGGTACTTTTCATCACTGTTAACCAGACCACACTGTTCCAGCTGTGCAACCGCTGGGCTGAGACCAGCAGGCCTCATGATGTTCTTCAAGTTACTTTCCCTCTGGATGTAGATCATCAAACGGCCACTGTTGAAATTATTCAGGGGTCCCACAAATGTTTTTAAGTAGTGATACACCTGTGATGACTCCTAAGGTACCTGTAAAAAACATCAGAAAAATTAATGCATATGGACAGTGAATTCAAACAAGAGATATCAGATCAAGTGTGTTCGTGGAAGACCTCAAGAGCATCTGGTGCATGTTGAAGCGGAGTTTGGTGGTTCCATCCTCTAAACTCAGAATGTAAAGCGCTGTTCAACCCCTTTCACCAGTCACTATTAACTACAAAGGGAAAACAATTTTAGGGTAATAATTATAAATATAGCTGCGAGCAGCGATGATGGGCCCAAGTCTACTCGCAGCTATATATATATTACAGTATTTTTAATCAAATAAAAGCAGCCCTGATGAGCATAACATACTTCAAACATTACATTTGTTAAGAAACCTGAATTGACAATATATCAATTTACTGCCATTTCTCCTTACAGTAAATGTTTTCTGTAAATGAAAAGAGATGGAGTAATGGGTCACAGTGATTTTCTCTTACATAATGAGTGGAAATAAATCTAATTTGCAAATCATAAATAGATATTCGCAAAGATAGATAGATATATTCGCAAAATAAATATTATACTTAAATCTACTAAGCCCAACTTAGTATGACAGATCCTAATAACAAAATTAACCTATTTGAGTAATGCCAATAATATAGTACCTGTGTTATTAAAAGCTGAATTATGCTGTGCTCACAATCTCAGCAATTAAATAGGTGGAGATCTGAGAGTCCTAAGCCATTTGTTTCCAGTAGGTGTTTCTGCTTGGTCTCACATAGTAAAAAGAAAATAAACCATTTTTCGTTGTGAATCGCAGTCAGTGTGAACTTCCTTTTAAAACAAGTCTTAACTGTACAAGAATGCCTTTGTCATGGCAGCTCATCTTAATGGATGATGCCACCACACTAAGCTCCACAGGGCAAGGGGTGACGTACACGACCACTTAGGTCAGAATCACTGCATATGGCAAAATGCATTAGTAGCCAATGTGGTTAAAAAAACAAAAAAAAAAAAACAACTCTGTCACTCTTCTCATGTATTGGACTTGGTCATGGTGTTTGTTTTGCTTCTCTTTGGGTGTGAAAGTTGTTCAGACACACTGGCCCAGTAAAGAGAAACAGAGAGACATTTGTGCCCAGGCAGGTTGGTTGAAACCTCTGGCAGTAAAAGATACAAAGATCTGGTAATGCAGAGATTCTTCTAATGTACCACATCCCAGAGCTAATGAGAAGCAGGCCTGGAACAGTGGGGAATGGTTTTCAAATGGTCTCTCCTGTCTAACAGCCGAACTACTGTGCTGAGATACTTCTGAGATACTGTGCTGAGTGCACGCTTTAACACGCTGCACACATTCGCTCAAGTGATCCAGTGATGTGCTGCCATAATTGGACTGGCAAGTGGATTTTAAGGTAAAATCCTCACGGGTGCTGCCCAACACAACTGCTTTGAATAAACACGTATAAAGGGCTCAGTATGCAAAATCCTTTTCTAAAATTCTATTAATACTATTGTAAATGAGGTATAATATCTTAAGTTTATCAATTACACTTGCAAATCGTTTTCACCTTTCAGTTTAAGTCAGTTTAAGTTTACAATCAGCACTGCCAGAATGTGTCATTTAAATGGAAACATTTAGCAATGGACCACAGTGGTTTTCTCTTGCAGAATAAGTGGCGAGGAATCTAATTAGCTAAATAAAATGGTGACTAAATGTCTGACAGGCTATCATAAATAAATATATTATACTTACTATAACTCTGATAACTACAACTCAGAATTACATCTAAGAATTATAATTTATGACAAATATGAATAAAAAATAAAGACACAAAAATTAAAGAACAATCAATAAAATTGAACACTTATTTAGCAAAATTGTTTTAAATGTCCATCGTTCTTTGCAACAATGTGATCGGTTACACACAGAAAATGAAGAAAACGAATGCGCAGATTTGTAATGATTACTTCAATAAGCTCATTGTTTCTGCTTAATTTTAATACATGACACAATACTTGCACACAGTCACCTCTGATAAAAGATCACTAAAATATAATGTAGACATACATTTTCTGTAAAGATGCTTTTGAATATGTATTGTGAAAAGAGCTATACAAATAAATGAATTGAATAATAAAATAAATCTCAAATAAGATTTCCTGAACACACAGGATCTTCACCTTTTGCACTCAATGAACCTTTTTATCAGACTGTATCAGACAAAAGGTCTTTAAAAGAGGTCTTCCTTCCAAACTTCCGTTAGGAGGAGGAAATTAAACACCTCAAAATTCAATTTTCTACAAGACATTCAATGGTATTTAAAGGAATATTGTATCATTCACTATATAATATTTCATTATCATTCATTTTATGAATGGTACTGAATGAAATAACCTGCAAAACAATTGGCTTAAAAACTAAGTTTTGAAGGAAACGTCTAAGTGATAATTGGAACAAATTCATAAGCCTGAGAACCGTATGATTTCATTTAAGGAATTCTTTCTTTTTAATATAACCACGCATAGCTAAACACAGCTGTGTAAGCTGTCAGGAAAGTTAATAATTATTAGTCTTCATTTTCAGAGTACTTCTATGCTAGAACAAACATTATGATCATATTATAAAATGTGCCATGGCACGACAGAATCATTAAACAAATGAAAATTATGTTTTCATATGCTTGCTTTCTTTTTTATAATGCGGTGTAATGTTGTGTAAACTATGGGACAAACTTGTGGCTGGGATGTTTATTGTCTACAGAACGGCTATGAAAAGGTGACAAAGGTTTAGTTCACCCAAAAATAAAAATTATGTCATTAATGACTCACCCTATGCAGTTCCAGGACCTTAAGACCTCGGTTCATCTTCGGAACACAGTTTCAGATATTTTAGATTTCTGTCCCTCCATTGAAAATGTGTGTACGGTATTCTGTCCTTGTCCAGAAAGGAAATAAAGACATCAAAGTAGTCCATGTGACATCAGTGGGTTAGTTAGAATGTTTTGAAGCATCAAAAATACATTTTAGTCCAAAAATAACAAAAACTACAACTTTATTAAACATTGCCTTCTGGTTCTGTCTACAGTGACGCTGCTGATGTAAGACGCTGCTGACATCTTCTCTGGTAACCAGAGAACACGTCAGCAGCGTCGTACACCCACTGATGTCACATGGACTACTTTAATGATGTCTGTACTTCTTTTCTGATGAAGGACAGTATACTGTACATACATTTGCAATGGAGGGACAGAAAACTCTTGGACTAAATCTAAAATATCTTAAACTGTGTTCTGAAGATGAACAGTCTTACGGGCTTGGATCGACATGAAGGGTGAATCATTAATGACATAATTTTCATTTTTGGGTGAACTAACCCTTTAATCGAATCTGCTTTGTAATTGCTCTTATTTATTAGATTGCAGCAGGTGCCAGGCAGCTGTTAACAGAACAGAGGGAAAAGACATAATTAACTGTGATGTTAAGGTTTGGAAAGTATTGGATCATTTTCAACTCTGCCACTTTCAGCAAGCGAGACATCTTTGAAGTGAATTCAAGGACATGATTCTAGCTAAACTATCAGTACTAGCTCTGACACGAGGCCTGGCCTTGAAGGGAGAAATAACACCACTTAGCAAATTTACATTTATGTGTATTGCACATACTTACATTAAAGGAGATTTACAAATGAGAAACATTACAAGCAGTACTAATTTATTCTACAAAAGCCAACATTACTTGGTAAGTTTCAATATGTATTTCAAGAATAAGCAAGAGTACTGAAAAAAAAAACAATTGTAAAACAAAAGATTGATTGATAATAGGATTTTGCTTTTACTACAATAGCAAATAATTGATAATTCTCACCTGCGAAGCAAAGGAGTGCAGTTCAAACTCATCACTAGCAAGTCACTAATCCAGGAAATGCAATGCAAGATACTACAGAGACAAAGAAGAAACTGCTTTTAAAAAGGTACTGCATCTCCATACACGTCCAACCAAAGTCATCACCATAATTAACACTGAAAAAGTTAAATCAATGCCTAATAAAGTAATAATAACGGTCTAATCTAATCATATTAGGGCCAACAACAAATGCCTTTCTATGTTTCTCTCTTTAGTAGGCTATTTACTTAGTGTTATGTTCTCTATTTATGCAGACAAGTATTGACAGACAGATTACTTCTATTTCTAGTTCAATTAAGTACTGCAAAATCGATTAATCGCCTTCAACATAAAATTTTGTCTTTATATATATTTATTTAGGAGGCCATATTGTGGCGCCAGGAAGTACAATTTTTCTTTTATAGTGATGGAAGATG
Source organism: Cyprinella lutrensis (assembly GCA_027497675.1). NCBI lineage: Eukaryota > Metazoa > Chordata > Actinopteri > Cypriniformes > Leuciscidae > Cyprinella > Cyprinella lutrensis. The sequence goes on from JAOTRC010000039.1 coordinate 14,034,466, forward strand.
TCTGGATACGAGGACTTGTGTAGCAGGGAGTAAATGAACAATATAAGGAACAGTATAAAAGGATCCTGGCATCTCACATTACGACTGTTATGAAAGTACTGACGGAAGGACGCATCACTGAAGAACTAAAGCCGACCGCACAGCCACCTCGTCAGTCCAAACATTTACAAGCAAGTGCAAATCTGTGAGAAAACTCAGCTGAACTCTGAAGCCAGGAAATTCCACTGAAATGACAGTGGCTGAATCCAAACCACCAGACATGGACAGAGCTTCTCTAGTGAATACGGTGGGCGGACAGTACGTGGAGCCAGTCCTTACACACTCCATGCATCTGCCAACGGCCTGCCGTTTAAGGAGACTAGACATCTTTAAATTACATGCGGCTAATTGGTCTTGACTTGTATTCGATTTCTCAATAAAACTATTCTGGTTCTGGTTGAGTAAATGTCTATGATTTACAAAATTCAATGTCTAAATGAGGAGTAACTTGAGACCTGAAGAGCAACAAACAAATGAAAAAACAATTTAACGTAAAGCAATATTCTGGGTGAAATATAAGTTAAGCACCATCAATTTGCATTTCTGGTATAATGTTGATTTTACCAACCCCAAAAAAAACCCTAAAAATAAAGGAAAGAAATCCTTGATGTTCTTCAATAGAATGAAAAGGAAAATTCAACCAAATAGGATGCACTGAAAATCGAATGAGGAATATGGGAAAAATATATAGGAATGGATTGGATTGTTGTAATTTGATAACCGCTGCAATCATTTCATGAAAGTGACAAGTTGCTAGAGAGAAAGAAGTGAAACTAATCTAGCCAATGGACAACGTTTTTGCCCAGCCCTTGCACAACTACACACATAATCAAAGAAGAGGACACTTCCTCAGACTCCTGAGACTCACTACTAGTAAACTAGACTTTTAACTGTTGTTTAACTACTGCGCTCTGTTACCGTTAGGCGTGGGGCAGCGAAGCAAGTGCATTCTGGGATGTTGTCTTACATCCACATAAGCCAAAAATACATTTTATGCCTTTTCTCAGTCTAGAAAGCGCCAAATTCAAATTTAATTTCACATTTCTTCAACATAAATGACCCATTTAAATACACATTCATCTTTTCTGAGGTGAAGTATCCCTTTAACCAAATAATATAAAATGTAACACAAAACACCCTTATGTACCCATACTGATAACTAAATAAGAAAAACTGTTGTACAAATACAACACAGTCACACAGGCATATCTGGGATTTTCCCCCTGTAATTCATATAGCCTCACTTATTTACATGGCAAAATCATAAATTTTACAATCTGTGATGTTTTACTGTAGCAATTTACTGCAGGTTTTCCTTTTCTCTCTAAAAATGAAAAGTATTTTTGAAGTGGGAATAAGACAGATTTTTGGATGCACTTACATATATAGTGCCCCATCTGTAGCTCCAGTATTAACAGTAGCCCTGCACGCCTCTGTTAAAACTCCTCAGCCATATAAAAGAAAATTCCCATCCTGTATTTCCAATCAGGTTTCCAAACCTCAGCCCCTTTAACTTTTAATGTAAATAAACCTTTGAAATGTAAATGTGATCACTCTCAAGGATGTAGAGAAAGAAAAGTGCATAAAAAGACAAATCTGAACTTCACCTATAAAACACACCACACAAATAAAACTGCGTTCAGAAGTGAAACGTTTGGGGCTTGTTGCAGAGAAAATATCTGATGATCCCCCCACAGTTTTCTTGTTGGTCTCAGATCACATTACCCAGCATTCCATATAAGTTTATGGAATCTTGGCTTTTAGGCATGATGGCCCAATATGTGAGGTCGGTTCTTTTTAAACGGTTAAAGCCACAGTCAAAGGGAAGCTTAAAGTCCTATTTTACTGTCCCTGTCAACACAATCATCATCACATTCAATTAACTTTAAGAGCAGACTAAAACCACAGTAATACAAATAGCATGAGCGCTAATGCTTTCAAGACATCTACATGGACATGAAACTAGAATATGACACTCACTGAAGCGTTTGTTTAAATTAACTTTCTGGAGTATTAAATGGCCAATAAAAATAACTTGTCACTGTAGTGATTTACAGCACTCCAACAATACTCTGAACATATAATAGAGTACCACACAATCATCACAGAGAATCTATAGACACTGTGAATGGATATAGTAACACTTCAGCTTTCAGCACAGTTTATACACTAACAAAAGTTTAACACGGCAGCAACAAGGGTTGTGAAGAGCCAGTCGACCATTAGTCCTGCATGCACTCCATATAAAAAATCAAGATAATATCTCATATTGTTACAGCACAATATACAGTATTTGTATCAAATAAACTGTAACTATCACCGATAAGTTTACAAGTCTCCAACACTGCGTTCAAGTCAAAACTTTCAACGTCTTTTGTCTAAGTCAGCTCAAGTCTTATGCATTTCAAGGCCAAAACTAAATGAAGGAAGTCTTGCTCATTTTTCAGTAGATTCAAATATCTTTAGGTACGTTTTCTCTGTGCTGTATATAGGGGCATTTTACAAACTCTCTCATAGGACGATAAATGTCATGCATAAAATAGTAGTAAGTAATTTACATTTGTATTTAGCATATATTTTATCCAAAGTGACTTAAATTGCATTCAACACGCTATACACAAGATATAACTCCCAAGGCATCGAACCCATGACCTTGGCGTTGATACTGCCACAGGTTTGAACATTTTTTCCCCCATTGCGGACATTGTGTTCATTCACTTCACTTACTGCTCGTAAGTCTCTAATTTTGAGTCCAAATGTGGAGTGACTTGACTTGGCTGACTGTCTTTGCTCACAATATGTCTATATGCAGTTAACAAACACATCTTACAAAACACTTGAAATCCACTCTAAATACTAAATAAGAAGTTATATATAAGAAGTTATATAAACAAGTATATATTTACTATAAACAAAAAACAGCAAAAAGGAGATTTTTTTTTAGGAGAATTTAGATCAACTTCAACCAGACCACAAGGAGGCTGAAAAGCAAACCCAATCTATTCACAAATTTGATGACAATAGGAACTTTTTTTTAATGAGACAGCATTTACAGCCCATGATTTTAATTTAATAACTACACTAACAAAGTCTTTATGAGAAGAACTTTTTCCAGCTCCTGGTAAATGTAGCACCTTTAGCTTTCCATTTATGTCTACTATTTTTATTGCACACAAAGCAAGTAAAATGATGCTCTGCTTGACAGTTACATTGTGAAACTATGAATTGGATTTCACATTAAACTGATCAATTTGTTCAATTTATGGCCAATTTTTTTTTTATAGTTAAACACAAAATTAACTGTTGCTGCTCCAGCAACACTGTAAAAGTCAATAGTGCAGGAAAAGTTATTTCATTCTTTTCTTTCAATAAAAGTGGCAATTTCCTAAAATGTCTACAGAGAAACACATGAATCAATCCCCAATCATAAGAGTTAGACATTTTCTTACAATAAAAATGTAAATGACTCGGGTTTTCCCTCCAATTTACAGAGATTTTAAGCAATCAAACATTGTAATTCATCATCATAAACCCTTAATGATGGTTTTAATTCTAAAGAAATATTGATTCAAACTGTACCCCTAAGATGGACCAGGACTAGTGGGATGAATTCAAGTCCTCAACAATGTATTACACAAAAAGAAAAAGAGCTAGAATAGTTTTGGTCACTGGGGAAAAAAAGCTCTTGAAAGAGAGAGAAACGTCAATAACCTTAACCATTTCATCATGTATTTAACATCTCACCCGAAATAGCCAAGGGCAGCAGAAGAAGATTGCAGCAGTTTTTTCCTTTATGTGCACGTTTCTATTAATTGCATGCTAAATTCAAAACAGCCATGCTTCACCTGGATATCAAAATACGTTTATCATAATAACCTTACCCTTTTTTATTTCCCCAATATCTCTCTCTTTTTAAGAAAATCTTAAGGTCAAAAGAGATAATTTCCCAAATGAAAACTGTCATTTGCTCAACCACTTTACAAACGTGATCATCTTTCATTTTTGGTTGATCCCATCCCTTTTGTATAATTTATTGAAGTCTTCTTAACTCTCACAAACGTTACTTCATAAATTGTCAGTATATGACCAAGAATGAAATCAAGTTTGTGTTTTGTAAGAAATATGTACTCACTGGTTGTGAGTACAACCAAGCCAATCACAAGGCTGAACCAGCATTATTTTACAGGATCGAGTCTCATGTTTATCCATAAATAATGAAAAGAAAAACATGTTTTGCAAGTAGACGCCAAACCAATGATCAGGCTCATCTTCAGTATGTGCAAAAGTAAAACGATTAACTAAAATCATCTTATTCATTAGCCAAAATAGCTGATCCCAAAATACTATTTTGGGATAGTATTACAATACTTATACTATTATGGTTTAACATTTATGTCGGTTAACAAAAACAAGTTCAGAGATAGTTTAATGTTGTTTTCATGCACGGTGGTAAAACAAGTGAACTTACCCGAAGTCGAATCACTGCTGGTCCACTGCTGCAGAAACGACACTAGTGTGGAAGACTCATCCATCCATCCTTCCTAGAATGAAGACCAAACCCATAACCCTGAATTTGTTTCATCTCTTCCTCTAAAAAGGGGGCTGAGGATGAAACATAACCGCCTTCTCGTTCTTAAAGCGTGTAAAAGAATAACTTAATGTATAATAAAACTGACATAGACAGTCACACATCATTCGAGAGATAACGGCGTTATGGTGTAGGCCTATTATTATACAGACTTCTGAAGGAGACTCATATTTACGCACTTACTTTTAAACAAGAAATTATTTCTTGAAACCCATACTAATCACAGATTACGTTAGGAATCATTATGAAAACGTCAATGTTTGGTGTAACAAATGAACGTGTGGAGATATAATTAAAAATTATAATAATATCTAGAAATTACCCTGCATGGACGTTTATATAAAATTCAGTGATAAACCAATTATAATTAACTACATTACACTAAATAATGAAATTTAATATTATACCTGATGTGCAACGCAGAATACAAACAGTGACATCTGCAGTATAATCGGAGGAACTGGGCATTTAGAATAATCCGCTAAATTTACCAGATTGACATTTTAGAAAAGTTTATTTAATTACATTAAAGTAAATATTTGATATTTAACCAAATAACCCAATCGAGTGACCTCTTGGCAAACAAATACCATGTAAACCAGATTAATAAATGGAGCACAATGAAAATGTAACGCAAATGGTCCTTGAAAATTTACCATTTACCAGAGTGCTGTTAAAAAAACGTCACAAAAATAGAATGTGAACAATAAATGACTCGAATGGTATGTGTTGACCCATCACTAAAGGTAGCATACTAAAATCGAAATATACCGAAGATGAAAGCTGATGACATCTTAAACATTTCCTTAAATCCCCACTATGATTTTGAAGTCCACCAGATGTAAATTCGTCACATTCTGGCACACAAGTACATATACACAAACAAAATTGCCAGGTTATGGAATGCTGTATGAAAGATGTAAATGTTAAAGTTAATGGGATTCCAAGGGGAAATACAGTTCAGCATCAGGCTGTAAAGCAATACACTTTAGAAGGCATTGAGTGATGTACAGTACTAATCCCCCATATATTAGACATTTCAAAGCAGCGCATTGTCTCTTTTTCCTCCTGACACAAACGTATATAGTCACAGACATCTGAGAGGACAAGGTTGTGTGGTGCACTATTCCTTGAATTCCAAGAACTGTTGAAGCCTTTTTCTATGTTCTGATGAAATATTCACAGCACTGTAAACAAAGAAAATAAACAATACAATTGAGCCTAAACACGCACCACTGCATCGTAAAAAAAAGGAAGATAAAGCTTTTCATTAAATAGAGCAGGTTCAAGTCTATCCCGTTAACGCAACTTACTTCAAGTGCTCTCCAAAAGTGGTAGTTATCTTGTAGATGGCCGTCTTTAGAGCAGCCCTCAGTGCAAACCTAAGAGTTTTGTAAGAGGAATCACCCATACTCCAGACTGTCCTTGCGGGTTTGCTGGAAGCATGTGGCAGTTTGAAGTGTCTGTCAACAGCCTACAATTAATAAATAAGATGAATCAGACTGTCCCCTTTTGAATTCATAGGCTCATCACTTTTAACACTTTAATGTCCAGAAATGACTCATTTTACCTCTAACAAGACTACTAAACAGCTAAGAATACTAGGTAATGTAGTCTGCACCACTCCAAACTGATCCTCGGAGAAAGAGGCTGCTACCAGATGAGAGAGTCCTAACAAACAGAAATAACAAAAGACTAAATAAATCATTCAAACAAATAAGCACGCAAGATGGCATCTCTTAAAAATGAATCACTACTTCCTGACCTTGGAGAGCCCAGATATGAGCCTGGCTGTCAGCAAACAGAGCTTGGCTAGAGGCTTCTGGAAGCTGTTCAATAGAAGAAACTTTTTAATGTGGAAAAAGCATGATACCCATACATCTTAGGTACAAAGGATAAAAAAGTAAAATGCTAAAAGGCTTGAGCATTATAAACGTGTATTTAATTATATCGAGTCTGAAATAAATTTCATACACGATTTGATGCATGCAAGGTGGTATATACACACACTTTATAATCAGATTCAAATGATTTGGAAGCCCTTCACCTGACAATCTCAGGGAGAGAAACAACACCACACTAAACCCCAACATACAGACCCAGTTTAACTACAGTTGCTCTAATAATGGTATTATAATGGATGGGTAAGGGTTAAACTGATTTCGTCTAAGCATAAACTCTAATATGCCATCCTTTTATTTAAAACTGTGTGTAAACTGGGTCACTATAATCTAGCATTACAACTGACCTACAAAACTAGAAGGACAGGGGAGACTAATGGTGTTAGTGTTAATTTAAACATGGGCAGAATCTAGACACATGCATTAATGATTCCTGCATCTAAAAATCTGTTGTGGGGACATGCAGCGTGCCGTTGCAGACAGATCCTCCATTCAAGTAATGCATGCTTAACCTTACCTTGTTAAATAAATACACTATCAGCACCCGCTTTGCCAAAAAGCTTTTAACCTGGGCAGAACAATTGAGAGTATGACAGGAACATGAGTTAACAGGTGTCTCTAGGCCATGTCACGGTATCACACTGTAATGTGAACTGGCTTCTTTTTTTTCCAGCAACCGAACTGGACACTCAAAAGCTTGTCAGTTCAGTTCCTATGGATACACACACTTGGAAACCAAGAAAACCCTATGAATTAAAGGCTTCATTTACAGGTCAGTTGGAATTAGATGAAGATTCTACCTGTTCTCTCCTGTTTTGCATCCACTGGGTCAGGAAACTGGGTTTCTGATTGGCCACAGGAGGACTAGGAACAGTGGCTGGGGAGGCCAGAGGACTGCCATTGGTTTGTGAATCTAAAATGAAAAAGTATTAAGCTAGGTTATATCACAGTATGATAGAGAATTATTGTCCACCAGTGTGTAAATTTGTTTTGGGCTTCTCAAAACATCCACAAAACCACATGAACTCCAATAACATGACATTTAAAAATACACTATACAATACTTTTTAAATCTTTATAATAAAATCCTATATAATTTATTTTTTCATTTTGTCAAATAATGAATAAGATAAATAAATTACGAATGCCATTTTTTATTACTCACATAATTTATGATAAATTGATTTAAAATGTTAATATGTAATTATAATTCAATATGATTTTTTTAACTTTATTTTGAATTACCTATTTAACAATGAAAATAATATAAATAATAATTATTTTTATTATTAAATAATAGCTAATTAACAAATAAAGGTATAGGTGCAGTCCATAATGATTTCATTTTAAAAATTATTTATAATTACCATTATTATATTTTAAGAGTTGTTCATACATACATATCTTCCCAAGTTTACATATTGCTTGAATAATTTGATAATTTATTGAGATAGTTCTAGTTAATCTGCCTCACCTGTGGAGGCACTCCAAAGTTTGGGGCCCCGCCTCATGACGTGGGGGCTTTGTACAGTACCAAAAAAGGGAGACTGGGGTTCCTGTTGCCCAACCAGGCGTCGGATAGCAGGAGAAGAGAAAGGGCTGTCCATGTCTGGGGTGAAAGGAGCCGTCAGAGCGCTGTGAGCACCCCCCATCGATGACTTGAATACTGAACCAGGGGTCCTTAGTGGGACACCGTGTCGAGGAGTATCAGCAATGTCCTCTGTTCCTGATATCACTACAGATGAAAGGAAAATAAAATCCCCCTCACTGGAGCAGTTTGATTCCTCTAACATGTCACCAAGGGCAGTGCTGGACTTACTGGTCAATTTTGACCCAGTTGGATCATATCCAAGCGGCCTTACCTGAGCTGCTTGAAGAGGCTGATCTGGTGTCACTGCTGGCAGATTGAGATTTGACTCGGCCATTAGAGGCAACCGCATCCTGATGAGCCACCAGTCTTTGTGTCAGCTCACTCAGCAAAGACAGACATTCCTTACTGATGGCGTTCCAGTTGTGAGGGTGACCACCTTCATGTACAGGTTACATTAGTTTACTAGTGATGAAAAGGAGTAAGTTCAGAGCTCTTTCAAAAGTTTTTAATTTGTACCTGGCTGACTCAGACTGAAGACTTCCAGTCTACGTGAGAGAGAATGTTGCGATAACAAAGCCAGGTCTTGCAGAGCCAAAAACTGTGAAACAGACAGTTAATCAGTTAAGGACTTATAAAATCTGCAAAAAAGCATCAATAATGACATTCAGGATTCATTTTGACCATGACAAAACAACAAAATAGCAAAATTAGATAGCAATTATATGATTATTTTACTGAGGTTGTACTAACAAATAGAAATAGTCAACAGATAATTATAGTTTGCAAAAAAACAAACATTTACATTAACTATAAAAATTCTGAAAACATAATTTGTTATTTTGATTGACCTTGGAAACTGAGTTTTCCTGACAATTAAATAATAATAAAAAAAACTGACCTTCATGACTGAAGTGTTCTTCTCAGCCAGAACTTTGGGCAGACACTGCTCTGCATCCTCAGTAAAAGTGGACTGCACTGGAAAACTGTAGGCCTGGAGATGCACAACAAGCCATAAGAGTCATTTTCAAAACAGGTACTAGTGTAATGACATTTGCTTTGATATATCCAAGAATCATATCTCTGCACCTCTATGGCATAAATCCTGAAGAGAAGCACAGTGAGGTACCAGGTTAAGTACAGGAAAGTGCCACTGATCGCCAGGTGGTAGAGGAGGGAGAAGTCTAGAAGTCCAGTCAATGTATCTAGTGGTTGGAGAGAACTAAAGTAGAAAAAGGGAGATAAGGATTCATGAATATAGAGTGATTTTACTAACACTAAATATTCCAGTTTTGGTAGACTGTGGTTCCAAATCTGACCCGTCTAACTGTAGATTAAGTGTGCTGGCAATCCAGGTCTTGGGGACATAACCTAAAGAAGTTAAAACAACATTTTAAAGAACCTGACAGGAAAATAGATTAATTTTAGATTATGCATCTCTGATCATCAATGTAACTTACCAAAAAAGAAATAGAGAGCAGCAAAATTCCTGGCTGAATATAAGGATTGAAAAACACTGCACTTCACCACAGTTGGTAGACAGCTCTTGAACCGTGGATATTTGTATTGCTTCATCATCAATGTGGGAGAGACAAAAGAGTTTTGCATTGATAACTTATTATTGAAACAAGCATTAACGATTCAGCTAATTTTTATTTAATCCTTCTAATGACTTTTGCAAATATCAAATCTTTAATGAATACAAGACAATAGTAACAGTGGTGGACTGATATACATCCAAGTCCGGTATATTGGCTAATATTTGGTATTTTTTTTTAAATAACCAGCATTGGCGGATACATTTTTCCGTTTGGCTGAAAGGAGTCAAAAACAGGACTTTTATTTTGACAGTGTTGTGAACCTTGTGCCCTTCTCACAGACAGAACTGTCAAACAACAACTGTAAATTAAGATTCATTAAACTGTCATTCATTCATTAAATTGTGTCGGAGGCAAATTATTTATTTTGTTCACTTACAATAGCAAAACTGCATTTATATAATGTATACAAATATTTGAATGTCAAATCAATAATTGGATTACAGAATCTCAAGTTAAACAAAATGTTTTTGCAAAAATGTATTTCTAAATATTTGACTAAATAACTCACTCAATTTAATGGCAGCAATTGTTATGCAAGTGTTCATTACAATCTTTATGATTGATATGTTGATATGATATGTCATATTGGCCATCCCACTCTCTAAGATAAACTATATCAGTCGACCACTATGCATGACATTTAGCAACTGATCTGAATAGAAAAATACTTACTTGGATGGGTTGAAAAGACACATAGTATATATTTTGAACCACTCCCAAAAAACTATGACTGTATCCCATGAAGGCCCCAGCCAGGAGAAGAAAGAGATGATACTCATTCAGACAGGTCACAAATTCACCACTAGAAAAGCCCACAATAAAATAAAGGTCATTCCAGTTATTGGTAATTGCAGAGAAATTGAAAGAGAGTAACAAAAACACTTGGCATTAAAAACCAAGCGCAGACAGAGAATGCACTTCATTTGCAATGTAGAGGTGCGCTTGGCCTATATTAGGGTAAGATTGACCTCCGGTAATTTTGAGATAAGATTACACAGTGTTAATTAAAACAACTTAAGATATCTGTTTGAGTGTCAATCGCTTCGTCTGGGGAAAAGAAAGAGCCGCAGCGCCTAGAATACAATTATTGAAACATGATCCTCCGAGCATGTCGGAGGATCAGTGAATGTGGGACAAACAGAATCCGGTCATAACCCACCTCTCACTTTGCTTGCAGGGAGTTCCTAGAGTGCTGTAGCGTCCACCGATGGTAACAGAAGCACACCACATTACCAGCATGCCCATGGTGCAATAGACCAAAGAATGGACACACTGTCGCGGGTGGAGCACTGCCCCCAGAAGAGCCATACGTGAACACCGAATGGAAGGAACCACTTAGAGAAACAAAGAGTGAAATAAATAATCAGCTTAAAATGTAATTCAAAACAAAAATTGCAAATCATTTTGCACATTAATGACAGACAAATCTATCAATTTACTCACATGTGTAGAACTCCAGGTTGAAAAAGCCAATCATCAGAACCACTCCACACAGTACGACAAGGGAAAAGATGGTGGTTGAGGCCGTAAGAAGACTTATGCATTCTGAAAGCAATGTTTGAGATGGTGACTAAAGGTAATTTAGGTATTAACCGTATAAAGCCGCCCTGCAGATTACTGACATGACCAAAACATTGCTGAAAAATCTGTTGCACAAAATCTACTCCATGCCATCTGTCATCTGAAAGAAAATTCATACTTTTATGGCAAATAAAAGGGATTTTAGAATGTGTATTGTAAAAAAATGCAATGCATATAAATGTGAATTTGCAGTTTTTTTTATTTCCTCCTAGTGTGCGCTCCATTTCCTTACTAAATCATACAATATGGGACATAAATGCCTGCTGAATCAAATATGATACAAAACAAAATGCATTTAACTTAAAATAAAAAATATATAAATTTATGCCAGGCTTTATGAGGTTTAGCACATTGAGTATGATGTTCCTTGAGGTAAGAACTACAGCTCATATAAATAATGAAGTCACACTCAAGCACTTCTCGTTATCCGTAACTTCTTGTAATTATGCAGTTTGTAAAATGACCTTTTCTTGCTCTTTTCCTCACCTGAAATCCATTGGATGGGATGAAACAGGCTGAATCTACTCAAGAGCACAAACACAGCAGTTGTCACTGGCAAGAGAAGCACTGACCATGCAATACTCGCCATCACCCTCCATATTACAACCTGAAAATAAAGATGAGAATTTGGTTTTGTTGAGGCGCATTTCATACACCTTCACAAACACAATCTTTTTTACGATTATAATTTTAAAAGTTAACTCTAATTCGTTGCAAATAACCAATAAAATGTAATACTCTATCAATGTATCAGAAACAGACACGAGAACACAAAACTACAAACCAAAGTTGGTTGGTTCAGTTACCGTAGAGTTCTTTAAATACGCCAGTCCTTACCTTTTTTATAAACCAACAGTTCTGTTTGAGCGAAAACATTTTGTCATGCTTATTTCAGTTCTGCATCACTTGAGTAAAATCCATATTAACATGGCAAAAGTGAAGATAGTACCCGCGCCACACATTCGAAGGACCTCATAAGGACCTTTGCTGCGAGTGCGTCCGACAAACTGCCTGAGTACAATCACACTTAAAGGGATAGTACACCCCAAAATTTAAATTGTGTCATTATTTACTCACATCTCATGTAGTTCCAGACATGTATGACTTAAATTCTTCTGTGGAACATAAAAAAAAGAAATTCTGATAAATATCTGAGAATTGAGTTCATATTCAATTAATGGAAGTCAATGGTAACAAAAACTTTTTGGTTATAAACGTTCTTCAAAATATTTCCTTTTGTATTCTGCAGAGAAATAAATAAATCATACAGGCTTGGAACAACGTGAGGGTGAGAAAATAATAGCAGATTTTCCCTTTAAATTTTAAGATATAGAGGAGCATATTTTTTATCATAATAAATTAAATACATATAGATGACTTCCCCTATCAATTAGCCTACAATATCCTAATTAAATAGAGGAAAGCTGAATAAAAATGAATACATTTTATGTTTAATGTTAAACAGTAATTCATTATACACAAAGTTGTGAGCTTTAACTTTACATCAAACAGCAATCTAAAAATGTATTGAACCAACACATAAGAAATAACTGAAAATTGTCTTCAAATAATGTATGATTTTTCTTAATTATTTTTTTTAAAAACAACATGTGTTTTATAGTACATTATTTACAGCAGCTTAATGCGTAGACAGACAAAACAAAATGTTTCATGGAACAATGTCAGTTGTGTATTCCTTTCGCTTCATTCTGAATTAACGCGTTTTTCTCTCGATGAGTGCCGTTTGCTAACGTGATGCTGCGTCTCTCCAGATTAGTTCTGCTTTTGTCGATCTCTCGGCGGGTCTTGGTCTCAAACGCATTAGTGGGTAAAATTTGGGTTGAACTGATGGACATCTCCGTCTGGATGCCTTTATGCACCACCGGCTTTTGTCCGGGTCTCTGCGGTATTGCGGGCAGGGACAGCTGTTCCCGTTGAGCCTTCTTGTCCTCCCAGAGCTTCAGAAGACGACGCTGGTTGTTTGTCATGTCCTTCAGGTTCTGTTGCAGAGAATGGACCTGGTCCTCCAGAAGAGTCTTTGAAGTGACAGTGTTGGCCAGTTCAGATGTTAGTTCATCAATGGTGAAACTTAGCTTTCCCGCCTTTTCAACAAGTGAACTGCACTCGCGCTCCTTCTCATGGAGGTCGTTGATTATATCCTTGGTGGTTTTACCGTGAAATTTAGGACTGGACTCTAAACCAATTTCAGCCCTCAGAATCTTCACTTGTTTCCGCAGCTCCTTGTTGTCCATTGCCAATTGCTTGAGTTTCTGTTTGAGAGCTTCGGTTGATCTCATTCGAGACTCATGTTGTCTCATTTTCTCCCTCATCACGTTCTCGCGGTGCAAAGCATCGTCTCTTTCCTTACGACACTTTTCCAGAAGCTTTGAAGTTTCATATTTGGACACCTTTTCCGCTTTCCCAGCCATCATTCATTTGCAGTCTCAAAAGCAATAATGAATGTTCCTTGATACAGGTCGTCAGGTCAAAGTCTCTTTAAATAAGGTTTCCATTTGCAGGTCATTAAAATAACAATGTCAGCAGATATCTGTGAATTGAGAAATAAAGCCTCCTTATTTTTAATCCACGGTGTAAAGGGAAACAGTGACTTGTGAAGCTGACATTCTTCCACAAAGGTTATAGGTTTGGGAGGCAGCTTCGGTGTAACTCTAAGCTAAGGCTAGAATGACCATTAATTAGGACACACACACCACACATTGGCACCGTTTCATGTGACACAAAATTTCTATTTTGTTAATTTGGAAAATGTAGCTCAGCCATTTCATAATGCTAGTGCCAACTTAAAAAAAGTTTTATATCTAATTAATCTATTGACAGTGATGAATGAAGGTTAAAAGTGCACTGCTGATGGTACTCGGAGATATATGAAACTTTGCGCTGTATCAAATCCTGACATCAAAGACAAGATAGATCTTATCTATGACAATAAACCTTTGTTTGTGAATCTTGATGATGCTCAGAATGAAATTCTACGATCAGCAATTCTGCACCAAAACCAATTGGCTCTCAACCTCACAATCAATCATTAAGACTGTACAAAATGGAAAAACAAAACTTTATACAGTTAGCATATGCTCGCCACTTTGTTCTGTATTTTTATACATTTAATTTTAAATGGGGAAAAACTACTAAATATTTATTACAACATGACATCTTGGAATCCATTTAATTGTTCTAGGCATTTTGTCTACAAGTATCTTGTTCAAAGAAAAGAGATTTGTTACAAATATATATATATAAAAAACCTAAAGAAAACAATGTCCATCGTAGAGCCCTTAAAGTTTGTAAAATATTTAAATAAACACCAGCTTTGACTTCCAACCTCATTATAATTTAAATATGTAATCAGTTTATGTAAGTATTGTGTTAAGTACATTTATAGCTTATTTTATTTTTCCATGCCTTTTGTCTGCTGACACTGTAGTGTTTCTAAGTGTTAAAACATTTTAAGTGCATGTATATGTCTTAAAGTGATAGAAATAGGAGAGTGACCCTTTTGAAAACCATCTCAATCTCATCACATCAATATTTAAACAACAGCTACAGTATATACAAATCCTCTGCTTTGTAACAGTAACGTGTCTGAACCTCAAATCAGAAATCTTCAGACATGTTGTAGATGATTATCGCAAGGTTTGGCTGCTGACCTACTAACCTAGACCCATCAAAATTAAAACTTCACCTTCACAGAATCTAAAATGAAGAAATCCAGACAGCCCACAATCTAATTATCAAGATACCTGATTCTCTCTAATAAGGCAAGAGGAGAAGCTGCAATTACAGAAGAATAACAGTCTCTCAAGGAACACATGTGCACAGGAAGTCCTGTCTAATGTTAACATCTTACCAAATGCAATGTCCTGTTTTCCCATTAGCAACTACAATCAAATGACTCGGCTCATTTAAATGCACGGGCATTTCTATACAATTTCATCATTGTTAAAACAGTTCAGCAAGTCAGAGCACATGAGAGTACCACATCATCACTGAAGTCAGGGCTGTTGTTCAGTTTCCCTATGTGGATGATAAAGTGCTGGTCGTTCTCAATGGCTCATTGTGATCCTCTGATGGATCCGTCTCGTATGTACTGAAGAAACATGCCTGAAAAAAAGAGAGAGGACACAAATCTTTCAGACTTTGACAGCACTTTTGTTCCTTAAACTCCGCTAACATGGCATTCCCTAATTAAATGAATGTAATTGAAGGCACATGATAGCAAGGATATGGTTCTGCTCACAAACTGGCACGTTTCCAAGCCAGTCAATGACTATTGCCAGTGTTTCCAAGAACACACCCCTCCACTGGGAAAACACATTTGACACCAACCCTGTTTGATCCTTTAACGCAACAAAAAGCAGAGCCGAGTTCTGATGCTGAGCTGCTACAGTAACAAACTTTACTGTTATGACATAACAGAATTTTTGCAACACTCAAAACATACAGTTTTAATTCATATTTGCATTCATATTATGGATGCAGTCATATTAAAAAACACATATAAGCCAGTACTTATGTTATTGCTAATTTTACAATTGTATAATATATTGTCTAAATAAATTTAAAAAAAATTAAAACGCTACCATTTAGACACTACAACATTATTATTTATCGTATGAAAGATGAGATTATTTTGAGATTTGCAAAAGATATGTTAAAGATTAAAGATTTAACATTATTAATAAATTATTAGGGTCTTAAAAAAGAACTCATGTGACAGCCAAGGTAATCTAAAATGTTAAAATAGAAAAATGAGTATGCAAAACTAAAATATGGACTGACACTGCTTAATTAAATGTTGTGCATCATGAATATGTATATAATGTTGCATATATTGTTACATATATATGTATATAATGTTATACATACACACACATCTATATATATATATATATATATAATCTTTTTAATGTATTCTACTGTATAAGAATTCTTGAAAAAAGGTACCTTGCAACCAACCGCAAGTAAGACGTGAAGAATCACGATGGTGGTTATAATGGCTATGGTAATCCTTGGTTTATCATCCCTGATGGCTGGCCAGAAAGTCATTACCAGCACAGATCCTGAGAGACACAAAGCTACCACGATGGAGAACCACCTCAGCCCTTCACTTGGAATTATCCACAGTATCTGTTTTTCACAAAAGGCACACAAACAAGTAAATCAACTGTTACACTGTATCTGTAAAATAATAACAGAAAATCCTTGAAAAAAACTATCAGATGTATTAATTATGCACAGGTGAATGCATATCATATTAATGCATCTTTTTTGGTTGCACTACTCACCACAGCGGGAATGTAGATGGAGAGTGAGTAACCATAGACACAAACTATTTGCATGAAGGAGTAGGACACCAGACTTGTGATCTTCCTATTTCGCCAGGTGAGAAAACCCCATAGAGCTAAAGGCACTAACCATGCATAGCTGTAGATTGCTGTGGCTGCCATGGTTACTGGAAAACAATCACCAAAACAGGGTCATTTTTTTAGGGTGAGTCCAAAGGGTCTATTTAGTTTGGGTCATTTTGGTAATATTCTTTCTTTATTCTTTTTTTTTTTCTTTGAGCTATTCACAGCATACTACACTGCAGTTCACATGTTTGGTGTCATTTAGAGAGAAATTTCAGAAAGAAATTAATACTTTTATCCCACAAGGATGCAAGAAATTGATCAGAAGTGAGAATTAAGACACTTTTAATACTACAAAAGATTTCTATTTCAAATAAATGCTGTACAAATAAATAAATATTGTACAAATAATAAGAAGCAAATCTTTTTTTTTCCAACATCGATAAATTAAGAAATGTTTCTTGAGCAGCAAATTAGCATATAACATATTTCAAAAACAATAAAAAAGACTTACCAAACCCCAAACTTTGAAATGGTAGTGTATATCAAAACATTTCGACTTAAACATTAATGTGTCATATGTCATTTCTTCATTTCTGTTAAAATTGTAACAGTATTACATATTTTTGTCACAGTTAAAACTCTAGAAAATGATGTTCGTTTTTCTGGTCATAACACAATATTATTTCAAACAACATATCTCTAACCTTTACTGAAGTCTGGCACATATTTGAACTTTGGCTGACCGTGGTGCACCAGAAAACTGGAGATGTTTCCACTAATAGCGATGGCGAAAACAAGAGTTGCACAGATCCAAAAAGGTCCTAGAATAACAACATATTCAAGTTTTAATCAACTTCTTCCTCTTTGCTCTAATGATAATCAATACATTTTAGTTTAATTTAGCTTACCATACAGGTCCGGGTTACTTCTTAAATAGACCTCGACAAAGTTTTTCCCAGGCCAGGGCAGAATTGAACCAACTATTCTGTTCTTTACCTATGAATAAACAAACAGTTGATAGATTTATTATATCTTTAAATATTCCTGTCTTGTCTTTACAGCACATTACAGCATATTAGCAAGTACATAATCATTCCATGTGCATGAGTATTGCTTGGATTTAAATGACTAAAATGGGGAAACAAATGCATCCTTTATATTTAAAGGGGATTGAAAAACACAATGAATGCTTTATAAATGTTTGATGAAGTGTGAGCGATGAATCCTACAGTAAAGATTCAACTGGCTGACCTGATGGCTGTCCACATCGAATAATGTTTGGTAGAACTCAAAGGTCCAGAAAGGTGCACTCTTTTTTTCACCAGACAGAAGCTGTGCAACAAAGCAATATATATTTTGAGTCAATACCTCATTTGGGGAAATGAAGATGTCAGGTTTTCGTGATTGTGTTCCACTTACCTCAGTTCGGTCATTGCCATCCAGTGGATCAATCTCTTCTTCTTCAGGGGCAGCTCCAGTAGCTTTACGTTGTTTTCGTGATTTGATGGGGTCATCGATGGTCACTGCTGTGGAACCTTGGTTACTTTCAATGAATCCTTGATCATCTTCAAATTCTAGTAAAATATTGAAAATAGTTTTTCAAGAACAATAGGCACAATACGATTCCACAATATCCTATGTATTATGATGCTAAATGAACAGTTTTCATTCATAAAAACATAAATAAATAGAGTCATTATTTATTTAGGGTGATAAATATTCTTTTTTTCAAATATGTTGTTAAATGTCTGTGGACTCACCTTGAAATTGCAGATGAAAATCAGTATTTGCCATCACAGGTCTATTGTGCTCTGTGAATAAAGGCAAGCTTTAGTTTATATTGTTGATACTGTAGGCTGTTAAAGGGATAGTTAACCCAAAATGACAACCATTTACTCATTCTGTTTTAAATCAGGCTTTCTTTTCTGTGGAACGCATATATTGGGCAATGGGCATAATGTGAGGAACTGACAGCCTCAGACACCATTTACTTTCACTGCATCTTCTTCCCATACATGCGAATAATGACTGAGGCTCTCAATATTTCTAACATTTTTCAATTTTACAACTTTTGTGTTCCTCGGGAGAAAATAGCTGAGTACGTGATGGCAGAACTATCTATAAGTACTTAGATTTACGTAGTACATGAACCATAGACGACTTACTGCTGTAACTAAAGTGTCCTGATCACGTATAGCAGGAGAGACACTGCACAACCTGTTGACTATCAGACGTATGCGGATATATACACCTGCAACACAAAACTGCAGTTAGAACGTAACAAATTGTGTTAATAAGTTAGTCCCTCAGATACCTTTACATACATGCAACTATAACAAAACAAGTCTGCTAATGTTGTCGTCGTGTTAAATAAACTTCTTGAAAGTTTCAGGAGCATAAACTTTGCTTTGAAGTTGTGCTAATAGAAACGCGGAAATAAATAATCACAGTGATGCGTAGCAAAATAAAAGTTGTCCATAATGAATGACGCCTTTCAATTTATTTCTAAACCGTTTTTTTTTTCAACTTGTGGTTCAGTGAAAACATCATGTTGGAGTTATAAGGCACAGCAGGAAAATAATGAAGTTAACTAACTACTGCAGTTATCTCCGAAGTACAATGTGAGTTTAAATACTTCAGTAAAGACTTTTATTTTGGAACGCTCGTGAAACTCGACACACAGAGGAGGGATGTTACTTCAACAGCCCGTCGCTTTTAAATCTCTTTACGATTTCCAAACTTCTCGATATTTCCGGCAATATACTATTGAATTTAAGAAGACACCCGAATATTTTGGACATTAAACTCTCGGTTTGTGTCGAGAGGTGGTAAGGAGGATGTATTTAAGCGAGGACTGCGGCGCTGTGTATGTCAGGGAGAAAGGAGAACTGCGATATGTCAGTACAGACAAGAATGATGCTCCGCAGCACAGACTCTTCAACAGAGACTTCTCTTTTCAACTCTGCATCGACACTTTACCCTCCGCCAGCCACACAAAGAGAAGAGACCACTTCATATTTACCTACAACAAGGAGGGGAGTCTGCGGTACTCGGTGAAGTCTTTATTTGACATATCATTACAGTTCATCGCTGATCACATTGAGCATGTGGAATCGCTAGTCGGCTTTCCCGAGCAAATGGCTGATAAGTTGTTCTCGGCCGCCGAAGAGAGGCACAAATTCACTGAGCCACAAACTGCACCCAGAGCACTGCAGGTCTTCTGTGAGGCCTACGGAGAACTAGTGCTGAAATCACTGTGTTTGAGAAACAGGTGAGAATTATGTCCAAAAAAAGATAAGAAATGCCACGGACCCCAAAAATCCCCCATCCTCAAATTCAAAGCCACCTATTTAGTTATTTTCTTGTATAAAGGCCCAATTTAAATTGTGAAAAAAAATATACATATGTCTAAATGTTATTTGGAACATATTTCGTTAATATTAATAGAAATAAACTTGTTTAACTTATTTACCTTTTTCTGATTTTAATGTAATATATATATATATATATAACAACATTTTGACGCTGTAAAATAGCATTTACAGCAGTGTTATTGTCTTTTCAGGTCCCTTTTGATACCTGAAAGGTTGGAGGAGATCAGACAGTTTCAGAGTCTGGAGTGCCTGGACCTCTATGGATGTAGATTGGGTGACAACCATGAGGTTTTTAAATACATAACATCTGAAGCTCTGGCTAGGTATGGATAACACATACTTGTGTACATTGCATAAATAAAACAAACATTTTAAATGATCGCTGGGTGTTAAATTTGTTCTAGTTTGTCATGAATAGTAAAATCACTTTCTTTTCCCCCTTACATTTCCTTTTTTTCTGTAGTCTTGTGAAACTTTTCATAGGTGCAAACTGCCTTTCTGATGCAGGCCTTCAGAGGCTGACTGCACCGGTGAGGGTTATGAAGAAAGGCCTAGAAAACCTGCAGCTTTTGGACCTCTCTGGTAAGTTAAAGTATTGGTCAGACACAAAAGTTTACAGTCAGTAAGATTTTTTGAAACAAATACTTTTTTTTTCTTTCACCAAGGACATTAAAGGTACACTGTGTAATTTTAGCGTCATCTTGTGGTGAGGTTGCGAATTGCAACCAACAGAAGTTATGGTGGCCAACATGAAAAGATGGCGTTAAAAGTGACAGTAAAGACATTTATAAGGCTACAAAAGATTTCTGTTCCAAATAAATGCTGTTCTTTTAATAAAAAAGTATCATATGAAGCAGAAAGAAATGTCCCTATTTGAAAAGTAGTGTTACATAAATATTTTCAGGTGTGTATGCACAATCAAACATAATTTCATGCTAATTAACACTCTTGTACTTCGGTTTATTTCTTAACAGAGAATCAAATCACAGAGAAAGGTCTTGGATATCTAACATGCTTTAAAACACTACAGAAACTTGACATATCTAGGACGAATGTGACGGTAACACAATTAAAAATAGAACATCTATGAGTTTTCATTAAATTAGTATGAACTGCTTTAGTTTTAAATGAGGTCTTTTTTAGGTGAATGCGTCTTTGAAAGGATTCTTCAGAATGAAGATGAGAATGGTCCTCTCAGAGACCCCTTTGAAGGAGTTTGGACACTCGGATTGCAACACAGAAGGCTGGGCTGAACAGGTAACATACATCAGGTTATATAGTATCCATGATGGATAGGTAATGTTCAATGTAAAGTTGTGGTGGTAGAGTGTGGCCTCTTTGTATAAAATTCAATTTTTTTTAATCAGGTAATAAACCAATGGGAAATTACAGCTTCAGAAGTACCAAAGAAAGACCCCAAACCAAGAACAAATGCTCTCCGTTTCTGTGAGTTCATTCCTTTTAGCTACATGTTCATTTTATCACACATTATTATATAATATGAATAAATGATTATATTATTCAAAATAATAATAATTTGTATATTGTGATGATTTTCATTTTGTTCTGTAGATGGAAGAGAAAAGTTTGTTCGAGAAACATTGAACTCCTGGTCTGGGACAAGTGCCACCACAAACAAAGACAACGTTGTGCCAGTTCACTTTTATACGGTTGATCTCTGTGGCCCGAGCTCAACAGCAGAACACAACACGCATGCATCAGCAGTGGCAGAAGCACACAAGGGAAAGAAGAGGAGACTATCAGAGGAAGAGCAAAGTTCAACTCCTGTCGCAAAGCGCCAATCCTTCTCTGCCCTGTCTGCGGAGGACTTAGATCTGTTAAACAGCTATTGAGTGGACACACACACCCGTATGCAGTGCCTTCCTCTGTGAGGAACATGACGCTGAAATGCTTTTAGTTTGGATTATTTACAATTAAAAACAGCTTGCTTTTTATTTTTGTACTGTAATCTTCAATTTTCTCTGACAAATTGACTGGCTGCCAATCATGGTATATTTATACAAAATCATTGAGTAAATAACTTGATTTTGTCCATGGGGAATAGAGTGGTTCAGGGATGACATATTTATGTAGGCCAACCCAGAAAGTAGCATCAACATGGTTCCCTCGACAAATTTATCAATTGGCTATTGGATTATTATAGAAAAAAATTTCATTTCTGTGCATTCATTTTCAAACAAGATGTGCATGGATAGATCATGTATAATAAATAGTGCAATATTCCAGAAGAAATAATTATTGTCAATTTTGATTTCATGGTGGCTATAAAGGGATAGTTGAGCCAAAAATTTAAATCTTGACGTCATTTACTCACCCTCAAGTTGTTCTAAACCTGTATGAGTTTGTTCTGTTGAACACAAACGAAGATATTTTAAAGAATGTTGGTATCCAAACAGTTGATGGAAGCCATCGACTCTGGAAGAATAAAGAAACAAATTCATACAGGTTTGGAACAACTTTAAGGTGAGTAAATGACGACAGAATTTTCGTTTTTGGGTGAATTATTCCTTTAAAACTGGAATACACTACACAACCTTTACAATCTGAACAGGTTTTAAATAAAAAAAAATCTGCTAATATAAAAATCTGAGCAGGTTTTAAAATACACTGACTAAAAATGAACTCTGAAAAACACTACCAGACTTTCAAGATGTTCTGAACACAACAAATTCCCATAGAAACACATGTCGGAGATTGATGTCGCAATTTTCTGAAAAATCAGTCAACTCAAAACTGAACACTGGCTCTGAGTTTTGGGAACTGTAAATAAGGGCAAACATTTGGACCAAAGTTGTGTAGTGTATTCCAGCCTTAAAATAACAAATTTCAAAAGAGGATAAACGGTAGTGTAACACATGCCCAGAGTTAATGCTATCAGACAGTACATCTGACCTCAAAAACAAAACAAAATGTCCAATAATCTATTTTAGTACACTGCTGTATTTTCAGAAATCTTGGCATTTTTAGCCTCTAATGCAGATGTATTCATTAGACCAGTCAAAACAGTGCAGTTTAATTTTTTTTTACAGTCTCAAATGCCCACCAAGGATACATTTATTTGATCAATTATATTGTGAAATAAAATTTGCAGTGTTTTCTATATTCCTTATTATCAACGTTGAAAACAGTTGTGCTGATTCATAAACATTTTTTTTTTTTGTGGAAACAATTTTCCTGGAGTCTTTGATAAATAGAGAGTTCAAAACAACAGCATTTACTAGAAAAGGGTAGCTGTATTTAATATAATAGCTTAAAATAGTATTTAGGCTTGATAAATTTACATTATGTCAAGAGAAGGAACTCTCAATTAGAGAAGTATGTCTTACCAGTTTCACTTCTCTCTGAAGTTGGGTTATCAGAGACTATCTCAATATGAAAAGTAACAATAATTATCAAAGAAATTCTATTGGTTGAAAAATAGAATTGTATAATATTTCCAAGAATAGATAACATTCTTTATCCAATTAGCTGTCAGTAAAGCGTTATGTAGCCTAATTTCCTCACCTAAGTTTGTGCCTGGTTAGGTTTCATTTTTGAAGCATTTATAAAAATAAAAATAAAACAATATACTATTCTTGCATCTGATATTAAAAATATGCTCCTCAGAAGGCTAGGGGGAAATTCTGGAATCCCTTGTCTCTGCGGTATATCCTTTTGAGTTATTTGATGAGTGATTTACATATACAGTATGGTGTACAATCAAGTTATGATCAATATTTTTCCTCAATACATTATTTGAGTGTGATTACCGAAAATGTTCTTTTCATGTGTTCTTGACTGAGGGTCTGGCCCATGCCAGGAATACAATGCTTGCTCATTTAGCCTGGCTTCCAGAGAAGAAACATGGACTTGTTTTGTTTGAAAAAGGTCAACAACATGTGTTAAAATATATCAGTTGTTCTAGCTTACTGTGCCAACTAGGACACAAGGATCATTGGAACCAATAGTTTAAGTGACCATTTCTTAGTATTTACTTTACAGTTCTATATTAAAGTGTCCTCTCATTGAGACAAAGAACATCTTGATGTTTTGGGAAGAGTCTCCTGGTTATAGTTAGAGTTAGTTAGTATTATTGGTTACAGGTTAAGGAACAGGTTAACAAGTGGCATTATTGGGAATTGACTGACTTGTTTTCTTCAACATGTTGGCGCCTAGACACACATTCTTGTGACCTCGGAGGGACACTCAGGGTCCTGTTGGAAGCCATGTGCTACTGCCTATCAGTCCATGTGTGGAAATTGACTGTTTATCTATTTCTTAGCCAATCAGAATCATTCAACCATATGACATAGCTTAGATCTTGGTGATTGATCATTGCTGTGATCTTTGTAACTGTAAGGAATGGCCTACGAACTCCTTGCGAGTCTTAATGCTGACTTCAGCTGATGAAGCTACAAACTATCTTGAGTGAAACCTTTCTTCAATTAACTGCACTCCTGACTTGACTGTCTTCATTCATCTTATCTTGTTCTGGGTCTTTAACTGTATTATCCCTTTACAATAGTAACATCATCAGCACTTGTCCATAATTTTTGTTTCCGAAGTTAAAAAGCCCACACAAACAAAAATCCTACCAATTTTGACTAACCTAAACAAATGACAGAATCCACACCAAAAACTATGCTACTGCAATTCCAAAGGATACGTACACTAGATTTTGATCAGTGTCTATTACAACAGTAAAATATACAAAATAGGAACCAAACACTTTTTATAGGTCTGTTTATTAATATCAAGATGGCAAATCTGAGGTTGTAAAATATTTTCATTTAGCCTTTCATGACCCTTTGAGGGTTCAAGAAATGTTCACCCACTGCTACTGAAGCATAAATCAAAATTGTGATGAAATAAAAATTTCATTGTTAAACACACATGCCTCAAATTTTTTCATAATCAAGTTATTGATCACACCGAGAACACTCAAAAAATAGGAAAACCTTCATTTCTACAAATGGGTAGTACCCTGGAAAACTGAGATCCTACAGAGCTTTCATTCTGATAGGTAATGCCTTTAAAGTGCCAAAACATCAACACAATATATTCCCCATAGTCCACGCTTATCAAATTTGAAAAAAGAGAAACCCATAGTAAACGAGTTAGAGCAATAACCACAACTTTAAAAGAGAAAACCAAATCTATAAGACCCCAATTCCTTTGGATGTTAGACTGACTAAATGTTAGACTGATCCAGATTGACCTTTGATGGAAGGGGTCCCGCTTCCTCCTGCTCCAACCCAGGAGATCTGATGATCACTAGAGAAGACTGCAGATAAGGGGTCAGTTTCGTGTCCTTCATGTACTCCATATCCCCGTTTATGCTTAGCTTCTGTTGAAAGGAGGAGAATGTTTGGAACAGTTGGTTAAATGGGTTTGACTGTGAAATGTAATTGGCTAAGAAATGTGAAGTAGTTTACCTCAGCAGGGACATACTGCTCGACAGCAGTGGACACTGTGGCACAACAGATCCAGATCAGAACAAAGACAGACAGAACCAGAGTCGTGGTCAGGATCCAGCTAGGCAACCACGGGTTCCTACCAGTACACAAGATCATGATGGTTTATATTCAACAAGGCCAACAGATTGTGAATAATAAGAGATCAAGATGTGCCCAACCTCGAAAGGCAGTTGAAGAGCTTGTAATCGTCATCAGAGTTGCTTCCATCAATGAACATGTCTCTGTCTCTCTCCTGAATGGAGCTCCTTGGGTAGTCTTTATAGACGGGGCTTTTCATCCCCTGATCTACAACTATCAAAAAAATAGTGCTATATTAGTATTGTGATCTTAAAACTTTTATTAGCCCTGTAAAGTATAATAAATAACAGCCAGACAAATCTAAAGTTTAAATAACCTTTAGACAATGTATAAAAACAATGTTTTTTTTTGTGTATCAAATTTAAAAACATCAGGCTTTTACCACTCATATATTACGATATAGGAGAAAATACAGGGGCTCCTACTTTAGGAAAAATAAAATAAAAAAAACTTATTCAGAGGCCCAAAATGCTGATAAAATAACAAATAAACGTTCCTCAGATTTCTGTTGTATCATATTT
>JAOTRC010000039.1:14090553-14113968 GCA_027497675.1 Cyprinella lutrensis
TGAGCACATATATTTTTGAAAGAACTAAGTGTTTTTAGCTAAGAATAAACTAAAAGAGTTACACAGTGTAGCTTTAATTCCAACACAGTCTCATGAAAGTACGTATCTATACCACGATTGTAATTTCTCGTGGCATTTATCCGCCAAAAATGTTTTTTGCATACATATGCTACGCACTGAAAACCCCTTGGGTAGGTTTAGGGGGAAAGGGGGTGGGGAGTTTGTACTTATTATACACCATAAAGTGCGTATCAAATGCACGCGTAAACGCATACCATATACATGCAAAAACTATTTTTGGCGTATAAATGGCATGAGAAATGACATTCGTGCTACCGATACGTGAGATGGGGCTCATTAATTCGGGACCCCTTCTCTTGCTATTTGTTCATCAGAACGTCGTCTTTTTGGCCGTGTGTCGGCCGTATCAAAATTCAAGAGAATATAATTCTAACATTAGTCATTGTCGTTGTCAAGGACATTTCTCCTCTAGCTAACTTCCCTCTTCATGCTTCTCTCTCCTCTACACCCCCATACATGTGTACACATACTAACCCCCCAAATCCTTCTAGTCAGTGATTGGCCGGAATAGTTTTTTATGTTTAGTGGAGTGGTTGCCCCTGTTTGTTTTTGTTGCCGTTTGTGGAGCCAGGACTGTCTACAGAGACCAATGTTTGTTTGTTTTGTTTTTTTAAACAGTGCAGGGGACGGGCAGCTAGCGGAAAGTGATGAGATGTTTGATGTGACAAATGTTTACTTTTGGCTTAAAAATCTAGCTTAGAGCACCTTTAACTAAATGCAAACTTGCTGCCTTTTTTAAGTAAGAGTAGTGTATCTGAAAGCTTATTTTTCTTTTGAGACATTTATATTTATTTATTTATTTTTTATTTATTAGAAATTGTGGATACAAGATTATTAAATTGGCTGGTTTGTTTTTGACAAATCCAAGCAGAAGTCACCACTAACATGAAACTCGAGAGACTGGTCCTTGTAAGGAAAATAAATAGTCAGGCCTCAGATTTACATGTTCTTCTGCCTGGAGGCTAAAGCCAAAGTTTGATTTGGATGTCGTTAAATTGTGTGACGCATGTATTGTGTGACGACCAAGCATTGTATCCTCCGTTCTGCGCTGCTCTTTTGTTAAGTATAGTAATAAGTTAAGTATAGCTGTGTCAGCTTTCATATATGACTTAGAAGAACAGCAGGATGGAGTGGGATTTGCCTCTACCCTTTCCTATGAGTGCTTGAGATTTTCTGGCTTTCAAGCGGACTGTTCTAAAAATAATCCATTTGCTGGTCGAGCCGGCTCAATTCACCAGGAACAAAAAGGCAGAAGAGCTGCTGTTGTACTGGGGTTCGGGGTAGGATTTGGGTGAGGACGCTCTCTTCTCCACTTTGCCTGGAGGGATGGGGGAGCCGAATGCAGAGGTCAAGGTGGTGAACGAAGAAACCGGTATTAGTATTTGTATGTTTTTGGAATAAGCTTTTATGACAAGAGATGACATTTAATGAGTCGCAGGGGTGTGAGAGGAAGCCTTAATATTTGAAAACTTTTCTTGTGAAGTTCGTATACGATACCTGTACAACATGTAAAAAAAAAAAGAAATTCTTTGTTGTAACCCTTTAGTGTTTTTATTTCTCTCTGAATGTCTGTTACTAATGTTTGTAGTGTGCATGAACACACGTGTGGTTTGACCTAGCAGAACTTAGCGGACAAAACACCTGTTCATTCTTCCCACTAGAGCTCTGAATGCAGATGTATTTATACCACGGTTCCATGAGAAGTGTCAACAGACCTCAGAATAACTGCACTCTTTTAGACTTTTGTCACCTTGAGATTACTATAGATTTCAAATGGAACATTTAAAAATCTTTTAGGGAATCTTTCAACTGAATCGGATATCCCTTGAATCTTATTCATGCGTTTAAATATAGAAATAATCGATTGGTCTACAATAGATTTTCAGCTTCAAAGCAAATGTTATTGCATTTTGTATCGACTAGTGGCATTGAGTTAAAATGCTTATCTGTGGAGTAAGACTAAAGACTAATCTTGCTTTTAAAGGCATGGTTTGATTTTGAGCATGTATTCCTCATTCATACGTGTAGAGGGTTTTGCTGTGCTGCATTGAATTTGTTTAATGAATCATTTGATACTTTACTTTTTATTTATTTCATCTTGCCATTGTGTACAATCTGCCTTTTTTTGTCCTTCAGAGGCCAAGCCACAGCTGGCACATAAGAATGGAAAGAAGGCAGAGGTTGGAGGAGGAACCTCGTTCTTCACCTGGTTCATGGTTTTGGCCCTCCTAGGTGTCTGGACCTCTGTAGCTGTGGTGTATTTTGACCTGGTTGACTATCAAGGTGTAATTGGTGAGTCTTTGGTTTCTCTTTTTTAGGCTTTGTGTATATCTTGATTGTAGTATTAAAAATACTCTTATTACATTAATGTTTTTTGTATCTGGCCTTAATTTGCATGCAGCCAAAGCACAGGACTTTCGCTATAATCTTTCAGAGGTATTACAAGGTATGACATCTGAACCAGTGATAATCACCACCATAAACCTAATTTTTTCGACATAAGCTATCAATTTCAATTTCAATGTAGGGGAGTGAAAGGGTCATTTAATTTTTAGTGTCATTTTTCATACTTGCATGAATACATGAAATAAATGTATGTCTGTTAAACATGGACTATTGTTAACTTTTGGGGGGTTTTGAACTATGTATGTTTTAAGTTTTTGAATATATGATATAGTAAATGTTAATGGAATGACTTCCCAAGGAAATTTTGTAATAAAGCGGTTTCCATTTCTACACAATTATTTGTGTAGAACATATCTCTTTTGGGAGATTTTAAACTAAGAAATCTCCTTATTTATATATGAGATATGTTCTAAATATGGCATGATTAAATCAGATTCACTTTATTTTTACTAGGTAAACTTGTGTCCTATGATGCCGATGGTGATGGGGACTTTGATGTGGAAGACGCTAAAGTACTTCTAGGCAAGTGCACTGATTTTAAAGAGATTCTCACCAGATTGTTTTGCATGACTGACTTTGGTTCACTTTTGTGCAGTGACAAATTAAATGGGACTAATTCATGTGCATGTTACTTTTTCATGCTTTTGTAATCATATTTTTTTCCCAAACCACATGATGATGAGGTTATTGCCTTATTGCATGAGTTTGAGAATTAGACCAGCTTGCCAATATTATGTTTTAACGGCTACATCATATCATAAGGAGAGAAAATGAAAAATTATATTCTCATTTTGTAGGTAGTTTAACCGCCTCATTGGTACTTCCCTTGCATGCATGTTCCGTTTCTCCTTTACCTCATGCTTTTAATAGCATCTTTACCTGCTTTTTTATAGCACTGAATCCTTATCTACTAAACCTTGCAAACCAAACCACCTCCACCCTCTCTCTGTTTTCTTGCTCTCCCACTGTTCTTTCTTTCCCTCTCTGTCTCTTTTTTTCCTTATTTTCCCATTTGCGTAGGGCTGACCAAAGATGGCAGCAAAGAAAACTCAGACTCACTTGAGGAAGTCCTCGATATTTTAGCAGAAGAGGGCACTGATTGGTTTCAAGGTTTCTTCACCTTCCTTTATGACGTTATGAGTCCTTTTGAAACGCTAGAGGATGAAGAAACCGAGGCAGCAGCGGAAGATGTTGCTGGCGCGTCACAGACTGAAGGGGTTCAGGGCCAAAAGACATGCGTTATTTTAGGCCTTCAAAACCAATAGTTGTGTTTTCTACCGCGATTGTGACAGAAGCACTTTATTAGATGAGGACTTACTCTCTTGGCGACTTGTTTCTGTTCCTAACACTTGAAGAAGCATTTTGTTGGGAAGATTGCCAACAGTCACTTTGGAACCTGTGAACTCTTGAGAAGATGATGTCATTATGAACATTTACACCTTTGTAAATATTGAACTTGTGTAGTTTATCCTTTGTTGCAGCTCTTTTGCAACCGATATTTTTAACTACTAATATACTACTTCCCTTTTGCATATGACCTTATTGCTGAAAGATGAACATATCACCTTTGCTGCATGCCTCAGTTCCCTTATAACATGATGAACAATAGTATGTACTTCTATTTGCAATTTAACACTGTACATTTGACATTCTTGTTTCACAATTGATTATCATTTTTCTTTCTTGGCAGTGAATGGTTTATTTTGAGCCATTTTAAATTATACAATTGCATTTTGGGATGATTTGCATCCTCAGCAACTTATCATTTTGTTTTGTATTTCCTTTAACCTTTTTGGTACTACAAAATAGGTAATTTTACATAACATTGTCAAGTTACATTGTTTTTCTTTTTCTTATGCGAGTTGCCTTTGCTCTCCTTTATCAAAGCTGTAGAGAATATTGATAGGCTTGGATATAAATAAAGTGTATATACACACACACACACACACACACACACACTACCCCTCTAGCAGTAATACCTCAACTAAATTCAGACAAGAAACTTGTACTATTGACTAGTGTTTCCCAAACTTTTTCTGCCGGGCCCCCCTTTTGTAGGAATATTTTCATGCCCCATCCACATGCGGTACACCTACATAAAGGCACTCTCAGGGTTCTCAACTTCACATCATGAACAAAGAGAAGCCCGTTTAAGTCTACAAGTGGACTTCTTAACTTGTTCGGCTTCATAATGTCAGAAGCGAACACTGAGGCACGCAACACAATTGGTCTCTCTCCATTACCCGTCCTTGTATTGGTGAATCCAGGACCAGATATGCCTCGTCATACTTTCTTGTCTTGTCTTTCTTGCCTAGACTTGTTGTTTAACAACTGCGCTTTGTTACCGGTAGGCGTGGCCTCTTAGGGCAGCGAAGCAAGTGCATTCTGGGAGGAGTTGTCTTTCATTCACATAAGCCAAAAATACATTTTCTGGCTTTTCTCGTTCTATAAAGCTTCAACTTCAAAAGTAATTTCACATTTCTTCTACATAAATGACCCATTTTAGATGAATCCCTTTAATCATTCCATATAGCTGTTATTCCATAACAACTGCTACAACTAATAGCAGACCGCTCAAGTGGGTACTGTAAGTCATCTTAAGATAATAAAATGTCAAATTAATGTTTTGTTCAATTATTTATTTGTATAGCAAGTAGTTTCATAAGAAAATGATTTCTTTAACCTGAAGAGATTTCTTTTGCATAACAATTTGCACAACTTGCCACACCCCTTTTAAAACTCAGAGTCACCCTAGTTTGGGAACCACTGGTCTATACAGACTTATTACTTATCTAACAAAGAGATTGCACATTAATTTCATCAGTTGCTCTAGACAAGAACTAGTTCAGAGTCCTTGTGTAGGAGATGTCACCTGAACCCCAGAGTACTGTAACCGTCAACAATCAGTTCCTACCTGCCAATCTAAAGCACCTGAAATAGTGTGCCTGATAAGTAATACTGTTCATTTATGGCTTCTGTATTACTATGTGGGAATTGATAGGGCTATGAGTTTCAATAACTTAAATAGTACTTGTGCAAAACGTATAATTACTGTGTACGTATCAGGATTTATTTACAAAATGGCTGTGTGTTTGTATTCTAAGAGAATTAAGCGTGTAGAATTAGGTTTAAATTGAGGCATACTATTTCCTTCATTCCCACTTAAGTAATTACACCTTCAAACATTTCAAGCACAATTTTAGTGTTTATTTTTGGAAATCAGCAATTCAGATCCTTTGGTTTAACTGTTTTGCGACTGTTGCCATATTTTTCCTTTGTTTGGCTTTTTATTTGTGTTGATAAGATTGAGTATTCTCAAGTGTTGTACAAATAGCCACTACTTGCAGATTTAATTTGGGTGATGCACATTGTTAGGTGTTTGTCTCAATAGCATAAGCATAATATTTACAAAGATTTTCTTTTCTCTCAGCATTACATAAGCCGTATAACAAACATAAGTTGTATAACAAAAATGTATGAGAAGTAGTTGCAGTCACTGACTTAATCTTGCAATTCTCATTTGCACTAGATGAAAATTCTAAAGAGGTTTCCAGGAGAAAAGGAGGTATTTTGCCCACTTGATCTGAGTGCATGCAGCAGAGCAGACATATCTCTTGTGTGGTTTGGGATTTTCTAAGTTTACTTGATCGACTTGTTTCTGTTTGCATGACTGAGCTGACATCAAATTTCTTAAGCTATGTATTATTTTTCTGTTTAACCAAGGCGTGTTTAACAATAAGACCTCTTGTTGTTGACGTTTATGAGCCTGCATGAAGAATGAGATTTTTCCAGGCTATTTGCAGATAATATTAGGGAACTGTGGACTTGCCATAAACGTATCCTAACTACATCGTCTTCTAGCGTAAAGTGTATAGCAGTGGTTCTCCACTGGGAAGCAAACTTCCAAGGGGGCCACCGAAAGACTTACATTATGTGAATTAGGTTTGTTCTATTTATATATACATTTAAAATGATATAACAGTTCTTAAAACTATTGCAATCAAAACAAATCATTTAAAATATCAATTACAGTAGAAATACTTTGTCCTAAATGGTGGGCCTTTGAATATTGTGCTTAAATCGGTTGAGTGTAGAGGATGTTCTAACACACTAATAAGGGAGTTATGATGTGAAATTATTTGCATCTTTCCAACTAATTGCATTTTGGGTTGAGGTGTGTGTAGTGTTAGAAATTCAGTTACCATGATTACGTCATCAAAGTTTCTCCCTAGAGCTTTCCCATGCCAAAGATGTTGGTTTGAAGCTAAGGGAAGCTCTGAAACAGCAACTCATCATCATCCATGAAAGAGTGGAAGCCAGGAAAATAGCTAAATTGGCACTGGCAGAAGTGAGGAACATCCTAGTCAAAGAGGAGGAAGAGAGGACCTTGAACCACATCAGAGAGGAATCCGAAGCCAAAGCTTGGGAGAGGGCTGAGGCTCGACTGAAAGAGGAAGGCGAGAGAATAGAGAAAGAGGATGTTGAAAAGGCCATGGAAAGAATTAGAAAGGAGAAGGAGGAAAGAATTAGAAAGGAAAAAGAGGAAAGAGAGAAACTGGCAGAAAGTGAAGTAGCAAAGAAGACTAAGGTGGAAAAGGATGAGGTGAAAGAAAAGCCAGACGTTGAAAAGAAAACCCATGAGAAACCTGTTGATTTTGACGTTAAAAAGGTTGAGAAAGATTCAAAAGGCAAAGAATCCAAGAAGGCTGCAGCTAAAAAGAAACTTTAAGAACATTTTGTCTTTGTGTACATTGTGTTAACATCTGTCTGAACTTGATCTCAGTCCGTTATGAGCAATTTTTAGAGACCACCCTTATAGGCCGAAGGCAAGACCTTTTGTCTCTATGATCAGTGATGTTAATCATAACACTGAGAATAGGTAGAATCAGAATCAGAACAAGGTGCTATATGCTGATTGTCAGGTGGAATTTCTTTTATTTCCCTTAATGTTTGTTTTGTTTTGAGGATTTTTTGGCTCTTATGAAATATTAGCTAGTGTGAGATTTCAACATTGGTGTTTTTCTGATTTTGTTCATTTATAATAAAAAAATAAATAAGTTGCATTACTTAACTAAGAGAGAAAATGATTGTGTTATCAATAAAATATGAGTATCCTGATTTGATTTTTCGGTGCTTTTGAGTGTTTTCTTTTCAGTGTTGATTGATATAAGAAGAACAAACAGTTGCACAGTATTAAAATGGGCCTTTTTTCTCTACAAGAATGCTTGTCTGTCCCTTAATAATATCTATAAACTTTTCTATAAATATTCCTTTTTCCTCTCCTCTGTTTTCCCTATTTGTCTGTTTTTTTTAAATCTCAAACACATACCTTTGTGTCTGTAAAAGTTAAATCTATACTTGTAAAACTAAAATCACTAGTGCAAAAGTAAACCAAATGGCATGTAAAGGTTATTCAATACACTTCATAGATTAGGCATATGCTTGTTTTATGTGATGTATATTTTACACTTGCCTCATGTATGCACATCCACATGTAAAATCCTCAGGACTGAAAGATAAGCCCACCATTGAGAACAGTGAACCGGTTAAGGCAACCACTGCTGAACCTGTGGAAGAAGGTAAAGTAGAATCACAAGAGTTATAAGCAGTAAATACGGATGCAGTGAGAATTTATTGATGCATAGATCATAGAAATATCTTAGAAATGAGATGTAGGGTTTTATAACCCTAATAGACATTGTGATATCTAAATTTGGAAAGTAAATGAAAATCTGCAAGTTATTACAAGATAAAATGTAATGCTTGCCTGGCCATGAAATTATTCTTTGTGTATGTGTGTACATTTATTTATAATTAAATGTATGAAAGAAAACACTTGTTTAAATGCAGGGGAATTAACTTTATATTGTGTGTGGATTAAACATTAGCACTGTACACAAGGACTGTGACCTATTATGCATATGCACCACTTGTGTTACTATATAAAAATTATTTTGATGGTCACCTATGAACACTTGTGAAATGAGAATGAGTATGTGAAATGCCCACCAGTTATAAACTAGTCTTGCCACATACCACAAAAAGCTCTTGTGTAACATGACATGAATCACATTAACCTGTTATGAATAGTAGGCATGCATGATTGATCTAGTTTAAATATTAAAGCATTATCGCTTGAATACCCAGCACCTTTATGTCAGAAAAACAAAGGCTTTTAACAATAAATAATAAAAAAAAAATCTTCTTCTTCGAATTAGCTCCAGACTCAATCGTGGAGGAAGAGATCGAAGCCATTAAAGTTGAGGAAGCTGCTCAGCCGCCACCAGGTACAGCTTTTTAGGATGTCCTTTTAAGTTACAGTCTGTAATTGTTGCTATTTTTTGACTCCTAAGTATTGGGATTTATGTGTGTTTGCATGTAGTATATACAAAAAATATATCTTAGCATACATTTACCTAACCTCTGAATTGGATTATGTATGAATTATATTGAAAAATATTGGCACAATAGGAGCATTGTATATTCGATTTTATTGTTATTTTTAGTTGCACTTTATTTTAAGGTGTCTGTTACAGTGTAATTATACATTTTGGATGGAGTAATAATTAATAACTACATGTATGGTTACTATGGGGTTAGAATGGATAAGGGTTTGGTTTAGAGTTAGTTGCATGTAATGTTGTACAATTTAATAGTTAGTACTTCAGGAACTACATATATAACACAGACAGTGCAAAATAAAGTTTTACCTTATTTTTCCCTTGTAGAACCAGAAACTGTGGAGGAGGAGCCAGTTGCTGAGGAAGAGCCTATTGCTGCAGAAGAGGAAGTAGCTGAGGAAGTAGCTGAGGAGGAACCAGAGGTTGAAGAAGAGCCAGAAGTTCCTGAGGAAGAACCTGAAGTTGTGGAGGAAGTGCCAGAGGATACAGACACTGTTCCAGTTGAGGAAGAGGCTTTTGAGGAGGCAATGGAAGAGCTTGCAAATGAGGAAGAGGTCATACCAGTTGAGGAAGCTGCTCCAGTGGAAAAAGATTCATCAGTTGAAGAGAAAATAGAAATAGTAGAAGATACACCAGAGGAGGAGGTAGTTGAAGAGGTTGCACCGGTGGAAGAAGCAATTGAGGAAGTGTTGGAAGAAGGTGATGCACCAGTGGAAGAGGCAATAGAAGTAGTAGAAGAACATGCACCAGTAGAAGAACCTGTTGAGGAGCTTGTGCCGGTAGAAGAACCCGTTGAGGAGGTTGTACCAGTAGAATCTGCGGACGAGCTTGAGCCAGTAGAAGAAACTGTGGAGGGGCTTGAGTCAGTAGAAGAAGCTGTGGAGGAGCTTGAGCCAGTAGAAGTAGTTGTGGAGGGGCTTGAGCCTGTAGAAGAAGCTGTGGAAGAACTTGAGCCGGTAGAAGAAGCTGTAGAGGAGCCTGAGCCAGTTGAAGAACCTGTGGAGGAGCTTGAGCTAGTAGAAGAAGCTGTGGAGGAGCTTGAACCAGTAGAAGAAGCTGTGGAGGAGCCAGTAGAAGCTGCTGTGGATGAGCTTAAACCAGTAGAAGCTGCTATGGAGGAGCCAGTAGAAGCTGCTGTGGAGGAGCTTGAACCAGTAGAAGAAGCTGTGGAGGAGTTTAAACCAGTAGAAGAAGCTGTGGAGGAGTTTGAACCAGTAGAAGCCATGGAAGAACCTGAACAAGTGGAGGAACCTGAAATGGAAGAGCAAGTGGAAGTAGAAGAAACACCTGAGGAGTCTGTAGAAGAGACTGTAGCAGAAGAGGAACTTATAGAGGAAACAGATGAGGCAGGTCAGGAAGATGAGGAAGTAGAAGAGGAAACCCAGCTTGATGAAGAGAATATGGAAGAGGAGGGTATGTTTTCTTGTTTTTTGCGTGTTCTTTCAGGGGGTTATTATGCAGCAACAAGGAATAATACACAAAATGTCTTGTATATTAAAATAGTACATTCATGTGGATGCAAACATCTGTTAACATCAGATACCGCACAATCGGAGACAAGAGGAAATGGACAAATTTATAGATTTTACACTCAAAAGATGAGCAGTTCTTTGTTTATTTTGTTGTGAAATGTGCCTGTCTTGTTACAGAGGATGCAGCTTCTGAGGAAGAGCTGGCTGAGGAAGACTTTGCAGGTTGGTAATTTCATTATATGTTTACGCAACATATATAAAGAATTGGAAGACTTTCTAATGTGGAAAATCTTTACAGAAATTTGTAGAATCATTCATTCTATGCTTAATGTCTAACACATATTTACTTGCTACGTTATTAACAGAAGATATTAACCAAACAGAAGAACTTGAAGAAGAGCCCACAGGTAATACCATTTTATCATTTATATTTCTTTTCATAATGGGTGAAAATGTTATCTGGTTAAAGACAATAAACTTGGTTTTAGTTCCACAATTAGTTAGTTCTAATCCTTGATTTTGATTGGTCAGTAGCTGTGTTTTATTCACAATAAAACACTGCTATGACCGCTTCACCCAACGGTTCTATGTATCACTACACAACACCCCTAGCAAGCACTCATAACTTGGCAAACACGTTTGATCTCATTGATATTGTTCATTGTGTAGTAGAGTATTGTGAGAGATCGAGTAAACGAGTGTACCTGTATTTACTCTAGGCATAGCATTTTCCTTCAGGTCAGTCCTATATCCATTTGAATGTCCGCTGCGATATTTTGTCCTTATAACAATTAAAGGATTTTCTTGTGCCGATAGTTGCTTCTTTTTCTGTGATCACAATGAAATGATCACGTCTTTTCAATGAAAAAGTCTTTTCTACTGACAATCTCACTCATAAAGACTGTAATTTATTCATAATCTGTTCTATCAAAAAGGTGTTTTCTCTAGTTCACATAAGTACAAATGAACTGCCGAATACAGTGTCTGCTTCAACTAAACACGTCAGCAGGTTAAGTGTATTTAAATGTCAATCATTTCATGTTTTCCAGAAACATAAAACATTAGGCAGCGTCTAAGATGCGGAGAGGACCAGCACCACATGACATTCCACTGGAAGTGTGCAGTTGCCGATTTCCACCATGGAGTAAAAAAAAGAGAATGCTATATTACCCTTTCATTTTCCTGGACTTTTTCTTTTTTTAACACAAGCCTTTTTATGTTAATTGATAATGCAGTCTCTTGTGTACAAGTACACATTGATTTGAATGTTTTGTCAACATTTGTTTGGTGGTTTGACCACCACCCCTTCCCTTTTCTAATCCCTAATTTGTAATTACAGTCAAAGCTTTTTCCCCCATCCTCTAACATAGATGTGAAGTAGCCATTTCTTAATGATCATGGATGATAGTTTGGTTTCCTATGTATGTACATTGTACAAACACCACCATGTTGCTTTGTAGCTCAGAGATCTTCACGTT
This sequence comes from Cyprinella lutrensis, assembly GCA_027497675.1. NCBI lineage: Eukaryota > Metazoa > Chordata > Actinopteri > Cypriniformes > Leuciscidae > Cyprinella > Cyprinella lutrensis. Next base: position 14,102,392 of record JAOTRC010000039.1, read on the forward strand.
CATCAGTGTCTGTCTTCGTTAAATCTAATTGCTTTGATGTGAAGGTACTATGCAAAGCTGCACTGATCTTTTGCTCTTTTTACCCTTAGGTTTTGTACTACCAATATGTATTGAGTCTACATTTCCAATGTTGCATATCAAGGACAAGTTTATGCTGGCAGGTTAACCAAGATAATTGCTATGTGAACTTTGTATGAGTGGGCGTGCATGTGCATGTTTGTGTCAATTTAAAAAAAATCTTGTTTAACTTTTTGCGAAGCAATCATTTGAGCCATTTTTTTTCTCACTAGTATGTATTCGTGGTGTTTTCCTATGTGTTTTTCAGTGTATGGTCAACATTTAAGTACCTCTGTTGATATTTTTTTCAATACTGTAACTGTTTGCTTAGAGCTCAGAGAGTGGAGAACTTGTTTTTGCATTTCTTCATATTTAGATTTCACATTTATTTTAATTCAGAAGCATATGTCTGCTCCCCATCAAACTTCTTTTATTTATACTCATGCCTTTTTCAGTAAGTCTTGTTTCATAGGCTCAAGATTTGATAAGCTCTATTTCAGGCAAACACTCCAGCTGCTGTGCAGTGTGCGAATGAAAAACCGTGTTGTTTAAGGGGATTGTCATCTTATGCAATATCTGGTGAAGGATGCCCACAAAAATATGGAGCACCCTACTTTACAAAATGTTTTATTTTTGTAGCAGGGTAAAGATTTTTCCTAGTGCTTGTTGTGGGACATCACAAGTCAGTATGTGCTCATTAATTTGTCAAATGTAATGCACTGCCTATGGATTGAATTCTCAGTGCATTTATTCTGGCTATTTCAACTGTTGCAGGCACATATGGAAGAACACAATATAGAAACAATACAGTTTTGTTGTACTACATTCAGAAAGGAAGATGACTATGGTATTTTTGTCACATTAATATCGTAGAGAGAAATACAAAAATTGTTTGTATTTACTATTAATGTTGTCGTGGTTTTTATCACAACAGTGTAGCTTTCACTCTTGATGCAGAGTAAATGGTTAAGAAACTGAAAACCGGTTTGATCGTTTTAAAGGAAACCCAATTCTGGCTCCTGAAGTGTTTCACTGTGGATTTTTTTTTTTCATTGTAATGTTGTGTGTTACACTGTGGTTTTATAGGGCCTGCCAGAATAGATGTTGTTTTTGTGCTAGACTTTAGGAAATTCTGCAAATCTCTTCAATGGTTTCATAACATATACTGGCTGCAATGTAGTTTTTAGGGTTTTCTTCTTTCTACAAAACTAGAGGGTGTTTTCTACCCCTAACACTTTTGAAGTCAATGTGAATTTTTAAAGTGGTATTAATTTCTTGTTTAGGATTTTTAAGGAATTCTTTTATTTAGAATTTGACACTTTATAGTCAAATTGAATTAATTCTACAAAAGTGTTAACTTCTCAAAGCCATATGTGAAAGGTTGGGTATAGCAGCTTTAGTATGGGTCATGATCTAAGGGACACACACACACACCTCACAACCAGCAATAATACCATGTGTATAGGGGGTATTTCTTTTATTGAATCCACATACAAACAGATGTTTACTCAAGGCTTTCTATTCAGAGGTTTACATGAAATCCTGCTGTATAGGCTAACTCATTTTAAGTTATTGAGGCATTGAAATTATATGGAGTTTTGGGTGACACATCTGTATACAACTGTAAATGTTTTTTGAGTGCTGCAATAAAGGTTGGGACAATAAAGTCGCATAGTATTCTTGTTTTGTTTGTTTACAAAAATCCATTTCGATCCATGTAATATACAACAATAAAAAGGAGCACGAAGACCTGTTAAAACGTTTCTGTTTGCTTTTTATAATGTATATTCTTGAAAAGTAAAAATGGGGAGATTTCTGTTGTCCAAAGAACAAAACGTAAATTCAGAGATAACACTTCACAGCATTTCACATTTAAATACTGATGCATATCAAATAATACATGCCCAGTTCAAAGGGTCAGGCAGTTGCTGAGTATGCTAAAATAAAGACATACGGCGCATGCGCATCAGTAACTTTTTTATTATTTTTTTTGAAGAACGCACTGTGCTAAACAGGAAATTTGAACGTATAGTATATTATATAAACGAAGTGCGATATTTCATTGTAGTAAATGCTTAGGCAGTTAATTTGAAAAGAACCGGATGGTTTAGTGTTAATCTCCTCGGGTCCTCCCAGAAGAACCCGGAAACACAACAGAACAGCAGAAAGTCTTCATTTCGCCGGCCATTGATTGGTAAGATTTTTTGTGTTATTATTGTGTTATTACGTTTTTGGAATGTTGTTATACGCGCAGATCATAATGCATTGTTTGCACCGATATTTGGTGATTACGTTTATATTTGGCTAAAATAAATGATAAATGGCGATGAAAGGAAGTAGATTTGTACAGTATCTTCACTAAAGATGAGATAGAACTCATCTGTCATGCAGTTTTAAGATGAACACGTAACTTATACATTGCTCAGACATATACATTTTATGGATTATAAAATGCTTAAAATGCTCAAGTACCGTAAGACATTACTGGGTTTCTAGTTGCCAGCTGATTTAAGCTTTTTATGTTTACCCCTCGACTTAGACTTTGAATTTTAAGCTAAGAAATAAATCTAATTAAATCATGATCCCATTTCATTTCAAAATTGTGATAATCTAAACAGAGAGTGACATAATTTCAGTATTTATTGTGTGAAATGTGGTGGAAATTAGATGTGGTAGAAATTACACTGAAGCACTTTTTACTAGACACCACTGTTATAATTGATTTAGGTTTTACAGCAGGTAAAACATTAATGTCAAAAATATTCTCATATCATTTTTTAAAGGTTCTCAAATGATTACATAGAACTTTCACATTTAACGGCTTATTTATTTTTTTTCTAGTAATGACACGTTTATGCACTGTTTAATTAATGCAATTTATTCCAAATAACTATTGAAATAAAATTAATTTATTAAAACTAGATCCATAAAATGATCCCATAATGGGAACTCAAATGTTAGGCTATATGAAGCACCTGACAGAACCATTTAAGGTTCTATATTGTATCTTTTGTTCTAAAGGCCAATCACACTGCACAGATAAACACCAATAACTTGGCCAATGTAGTTTAGAATGTTATTTTAGAATAGACACGGAATAACGCTGACTGTCGGGTGAAAACAAACCCCGACCAACGGCAGCAGACGTCGACAGGGGACCCAACAAATGTGTTTGTCTGTGCTGTGTGAATTGGCCTTAAGAGTGTAGAATGTTTTTGCTTTGCTTGGGGCTTTTTAAAGAAAGTCCTCGACCCAGTTGGAGTTCTATTTATAGAAAGAACACTATATAAGGAATGTGTCCTGGGATTAAGGGACTGCCAGAAAAGTGGTAAAAATATGGAATTTATCAGTAACAAGCTGCCTCGTGAAATTTAAAATGCAGCTTTGATCTAATGTGACTCCTGAATCGATTTAGAGCAACATTACATGATGATATACATTTGATATTGATGAGAATAAATATGTTTTTATGTCCAATCAGAAAGGGGCTCTCACTATGCCTGACCTTTGGCAGGATGCTATGGACCATGCCGTGACTGTGGCCAGGAAATCAGGAGAGGTGAGATAGCATCGTTCCTTTAACAATGCAGCTTTGTTGTGGTTGTAATTTTCTTGCACTGAAACCTTATCTCTTTTGTCCTCAGATTGTGAGGAATGCTTTGCAGAATGACCTAAAGATCATGTGTAAAAGCTCGTCTGTTGACCTGGTCACTAAAACAGACCAGAATGTGGAGCAGCTCATCATTACGTCAGTGAAGGAGAAGTTTCCTGGACACAGGTATTGAGTCAGTCATGCTTAAACAGTTTCCAAGATAGAGCATATTGAATCTAAAGTAAAGAGAATATACCATATTCTGCTCCTGTTTGTTTCAGTTTCATTGGTGAAGAGTCAGTGGCTGCAGGAGAACCTTGTGTTTTGACTGAAAAGCCAACATGGATCATTGACCCTGTGGATGGGACCACTAACTTTGTGCATGGGTAATGTATTACAATTGTATTCACTGATACAGTGGGGTTCAGACCACTAGTGAAATTAAAAAAAAATGCAAATGAAAAATTATTTAAATAATAAACAATTAAATATGTCATATTTGAATAGACCATTTTCACATTTCCAGGGTTGTCAGAAGTGGAAGTTGTAGCGGTGAATGAGAAACTATATTAAATATATTTTTTTGTGTTCCCATTTGCTCAAACAGCAAAAGAAAAACTCCACAATAGTGTTTTCACTTCTTTAAAAAAGGGAAAAATTAGAGCGAGATTGATGATGGCAGTCGAAAGAGAGAAAGACTTTACATTTTACAGCCCCTCCAACCCGATCTCACAGCATTTCGTACATATTTGTACGAATGACCTACACCTCACCCTGCTCCTAAACCCTAGAAAATTGTAAATAAATCCAAAATAAAGACAAATTTAAGACAAAATAAAGACACTCCTAGACAAATCGTACGTATTCAATAGCCACCTTTTACTCACTTGTAAGAATTGGTCATGACATAGCGTTGGTCACTTCCACAGCTGCTGTACTAGATACACTTTCACTTATAAAATATTTGTTGTAATTTGATGCTAAGATCATAGATTACAAAGTATAGTGTTATAATGTACACACATTTTTAATCAAAATGAAAGAAAAAAAAACCAACAACATTATTTTTAATAACAAATTGCAAATCAGCATGACATTTTGAGTAAAAAAGTCAAAATTTCTTATGAATTTTCAGGCATAACTGTCATTTCTTTTATTTAATCTTAAACATTTCAGTTTATTTCAAGGTTTAAATGGGATTTTAAACCCCCGATTTTCAATGTGGTCTCAATTTTGGACCCCACTGGCATATGTTCAGGAAAGTTAAATAACTTTTATCACTAACTTTTATGAGAAACCCTTAAGTCATGGACACTGTAACGACTATTATGAATGTAATTTAATACTTACAACTGATCATGCCCAAACGCACCGAGAAAGTTGCATTCAGTCAGCGTTCACAGTCGGTTTAAAATCTTCTCCAGTCGGAAACAGTCTGTGTTCAGTTGTATTAAAATGTTTCAGCTAGTCGTTAAGTGTGTCCCTGGCATTAGTGAGACATGCTATATCTGATCAATTACATGTTTGACTTCTGCTTTGCGACTTTTCATACTTTTCTAACATGAGCTACACTAAATATGCTTTCCTTTGTCCAGATATCCATTTGTTGCTATATGCATTGGCTTTGCTGTCAACAAAACGGTAAGCATCATTTGCTTCCAAAGGCACTTTTAGAATAACAAATTAACAGCGCTTGTGATGGATCTTTCCAACTGTGTGGTTAAATGAAATCGGAAACTGACACTTTGCTCCTACTTTGTTTTCTTGATCATTTATCATGCCTTTGGAAGGTTTGGAAGTTTCTCCAGTGGGAAGAGTGTCTGTCAAACTCATCATTCTTCTATTACAGTTAGAGTTTGGTGTGGTTTATAGCTGCATAGAAGACAAGATGTACACTGCCCGGAAGGGGAAGGGTGCTTTTTGCAACGGACAGCCGCTGCAAGTGTCGGACCAAAAAGGTGACCTTTCTTCCAGAGCGTGTTGACCCACTTGCATGCCATGTTTTTGTTTGTTGGCAGTCATCTGAATTCTCTCCAATTGTTTCCAAATCATATAACAGAGATTAACCAGTCAGTCATCGCTACAGAGTTTGGCTCTAATAGAGATCCTGAAGCTGTTGATAAGATTTTCTCTAGTATGAGGAAGATCTTGTGTCTGCCAGTTCATGGGTATGTGTCACGTTTCTTCCACACACAGCTAGTGTACACGATACTGTAATGTGCATTAACAAATACCTCCTGAATATTAATTTCATTTCCTTCCTAAGGATACGTGGTGTTGGATCTGCTGCCATCAACATGTGCTTGGTTGCATCTGGTTGTGTAGAGGCCTATTATGAGATTGGGATCCACTGTTGGGATGTAGCAGCTGCGGCCGTCATAGTCTCAGAGGCAGGAGGAGTTCTCATGGATGTTGAAGGTAAAAGGAGCTCTTGCTAGTGTTACATTTTTATTTTAATACTTAAAACATATTTTATTTCAGTTAGTTGGCAAGGCAACATTTAAATGATAAATGTTGCAATTTTTATTTTTCCTTGCTTGTTTTATTTTTTACAACAATTAAAAAAAGTGTTAGATAACAATAACGCTAATTTGAATGTCACTCTGTTTTTGTCAGCAGCCAAAATATGTGTTTTTAGAATTACTTATTAAATTTGAATATGATTGTTTCCCCCTCCCCTAAAATGTCCACAGGTGGACCGATGGACTTGATGTCTAGAAGAGTTGTTGCAGCAAATAACAAAATAATTGGAGAGAGAATCATAAAAGAGATTGAGGCGTTTTCAGCTGTTAGAGATGACGCACCGGTGGACCCTAGTATAAAATGAAATGTATTTTGAAGGCTCTTGAAGTATGATATTATTTGTACATTTTAAATTCAGTACATTTTATCGTCTTTGTATGTTGCGTAAAGGATTTATGTCTCAAAATGGTGGAAAATGTTTTGTGTAAAGGTACAGTATGTGCAGATGTTTGATTATAAACGTATATAGCTATTGAATGTCGAATTCATCGCAATTAAATATCTTTTACTTGTATATTTTATACACCAGTTCAATAAACAGTAAGTTAATGAGTAACTTATCTTTGTCACCTTACTTATTTTTGCTCAAACAGCAGAATCAGTCGTTGAGTTTCCAAACACAGTAGTCTTGTTTCCGAATGAGTGTTTTGTATGAATTTATTAAGTAAATTAATCACTGACTTGCTGAAAAAAAATACACAAAAAGCCACTTTCTCCTACGCACTGGCATAACAATGTACCCTGCTGAAAGAGTGCCTGTCTGGCACAGACAAATACAGACAAGCAGAGTGATTCCAACAGTAAACAGTACCAATGCCAGTTTTCTTGGAAAAACTTCTAATAAAAAAAAGAAATCACATATATTTCTGGCAACTGAAAACACACACACACACAAACTTGTTAGGCTTTGGTTTAAACAGCCATGTTTTTTCATCACTCATATAAACAGAAAAAAATGAGACTGTGAGAAAATAAATGTTTTATTCACAGTTATTCACACAGAAAATAATAATCTTTGCAACACATTACCTCTCAAACTTCATGCTAATACCCATTTCACAAGGGCCAAAAGTGCAAACTTGTGCTTAGTATAATGCATATACTGTGTGCTGACTTAATATAAAATTAATATAAAACAGTTAAAACAAGTATGAGTAGATACTCACAGCCAACAATTAGAGAACTTCAGAAGTTTTGAGAATCACAAGCTTTAACAGAAGGTTATGTGAAGTGACTATAAGTATGATACAGAAACTTTAGTGCTTACATTGTAAAAACGGATAAAAATCTGTCATTGCTGGTTGCTCTTCCTAATTTTAAGGCATAATTTTTCACCGACAAAACATTACAATTGTGAAAGGGTAAGAAAGACTTTATTTTTTTTCTCCATAATAATGTGCTGAAGAACAATTTGGCTGTATCCAGAGATTTGCCAATTCGTTGGTGTTAATAGTGACACCACAATTGCATTCACAGTCCACGCTCTTCAATCAGTTAGCAGCAATAGTTGCTGGGATTCCTCAGGCACGGCACGGCTCAAGATGGAGTACCACGGAGCTCCAGCCACAGGAGGAGAAGAGGGGGACGGTGTGGGAAGAGCAGCTGTCTTCAATCCAGGAGCTGCAACTCTGGTCAGACCCACCCTCTCTTTTAAGATCTGAGGATACGACACTTGATATGATATGGAGCAGTCACAATCATAACATTTTGGCTATCTGGCTGAATTGTCATACACGTAATTGCAACCAATAATTTCATTGTTTTATTCATATCACAGTATGAGCTTGTATATGTACTGTAAGTATGACTATTTCTTTGAAGACTTAGCAAACAAATACTGCTAGAGGTTGAATGACAAATAACTTATGTATTTTTAATTATTAAAATAATTACAAAGGCAGATATGTAATATTTAGGTGTGACAAAAAATGTAAATTATTATTAATATATTATAAATTCTTCACTTTTATGCAACATTTTAAAGGTTTGGTGCCATTTTAAAAGTTTTACACATTGCGAATTAAATTGTATTTTTGTGAAAAGTCCTTTGAATGGTGTACGCTCATATTTAAGACTGCATTTAAGATAGTTTTCTTTTATAAACTGTTTATTTTTGGTGTCTAATATCGTTGTGGTATTTGTACTTAAAGTACATAAAGAAAAGCGATGCTAACATTAGCTAAAGAAACCGAAAAGATCTTCTTTCACTTGTGGCGCTTTTCCATTACCAGTACTAGCTCGACTCGGCTCGCTTTTCGCTCTGTTTTCCATTGCAGACAGTACCGCCACAAACAATACCCGGTCGTCATAGCGACGCCTTTCGTTCCTCGTTGCCCCATCAAACTTTTTCTGGATCCTCTCTTCGGCAAGACGGCAACCAAATAAAGGAAAGACTGCACCTCCTTGTTTGACCATGGCGTATTCTTCCGAGTTGCCATAATAATAGTAATAAGTTTAGTTACTATCTCTGGCCAAACTATTTAAAAATGGCGGGATTATTCTGGATTTTTAAAACAAAAAAAATTATTTGGTTATTCTGGATACTCCATCTAGCGCGTGCCATGATGACACGGAGAATAGTGTCGATTCTCTCTGACCAATCAGCAGACGGCATTGTTTTCATGTCACATTATGAATGACTTTAAATGGCATAATTTTTCACTGACAATCAGCCTCCTTGTTTGACTACGGCGTATTCTTCCGAGTTGCCATAATAATAGTAGTAAGTTTAGTAACTATCTCTGGCCAAACTATTTAAAAACGGCGGGGTTACTCTGGATACTCCATCTAGTGCGTACAATGATGATGCAGAGAATAGTGTCAATTCTCTCTGACCTTTTCAGCAGTCGGCAATGTTTTCACGTCACATTTTAGTATCGCCTCAGCTCGCTCAGAACCTCGCCGGAGGTGATGCAACAAAAAAAGTACACAGTGGAAAACCAAACAAAGGCGAGCCGAGGCGAGTCGAGCTGGTACTGGGTAGTGGAAAAGCGTCTTTAGAAGTCCCTTATTTGAATGTCAAAATGTTATTGAAATTATGTACAATAACCATTGTTATTCTCAAATGACCAAATGTGACAGTTTAACTAAACAGTGCACAACTGATGCTTTGGTCTACTACATAGTAACATGAATGCTTTCAATCCAGTAAGCACTAACCTGCCGCAGTCTGTCCTCATAACGGTTATCCGGCTCTAAAGGTTGCTTGTCTGGGACTGGGACTTTCCAGCGATCCATTTCTACCCTCAACTCCGCACCATCAAACAGTACCAAAGGATCCAGTGCACTGTTGTTTATAAGCTCCACCAGACACTCTTTATAATGTACCCTAAAAGTGAGCATAACATTTCAGAAAATCTCTGAGTTTGCCTTTATGAAAGAACATATTTCACAAAAAAATGATAAAGGATTATCCTTACGTGCAGTAACCATTGTACTCGGCTTGTCGGCCACATGGCTCCTCTTTCACAGCTCCCGTTTCTTGGACCTCCATTACAGCACACATGCCTACAAAGACACATTTGAGTATGCACTGAAATGTGACGCATTTAAACATCTGATATTCACACTTAGGCTTATTTCAAATGATGTACCTTTAGAGTGTCTCTCCACCGAATCTTTGGGGCTGAACATGAGAGGATGAGATATCCCATAGTGCTGAAAAGATAAATAAATGTAGCTTAGCCAACTTTAACTGTGGCAGGGTATGATGGATGTGTAGGGTTTAAGGCCCCGATAAACACGCAATGAAGTTCTTTTTCGTTAAAAAAAACGAAACTTTCGTTTAAAAAAATCGTTCTTTTTCGTTTTTTTTTTTTTTCCGGGTAAAAAGAAGTTTGAAATACATGAGCAGCGGTATACTGTTAGTGAACATCTGACACCACCCATACTGCTGAGAGCGGTGTTTAGATGAATATGTAATAAACAAACACAACAAAAATGACAGGGGTGAGAAAACAGCAGTAAAAAAAAAGCATCTGATCATTACGACACAGATATGTTTGCACGAGCTTAGTTCAGCACTCAAGTAGTCAAGTCACGTCATGTTTATTTATAATCCACGTCACACAATGTATTGCTTTAAAGCAAGCAGCTTTATGGTATTTAACATGAAAAACAGTGTCAGTGTCAACTTAATTTTCTTCAATGAAGCAGCTTTCCAGTGCGTTCATCTTTTATATGCATCTGATCTCAACGGACTGAATAGAAGAAATGAACTGGAGAAGATTTCCACGTCAAAGAAGGCGGAGCCTCACAGCACACCTACCCATTACGTGATCACCATGGTAGTTCGAAGGTGTTTACCAGCTTAGCTAGTTTGAACTCCTGAAATGAACTTAATTTTGGCCTCATTTTGATCGAAATGACATCACACCAGTGTGCTCTTTGATTTCGCTTGAAGTATATCAGGGCCCTTATGCTAGATTACAGTAGAGAGGTCTGTCACCTGCAGCAAGGTCCGTAGTCTCGGGACACTCCAGTCTCTCAGATGATATAGGCAGTTTCGAGGATGGTGAGCATGTAACCCTTTGGCTGTGCACTCGATTGAAAAATTACAGGCCTGTAAGGACAACAGATGCTAATTAATTGATACAGAGCTCTGTGGTAACTACACTGACAACTGCTGAGAGAACTAAACTTACAGAGCCTTGTTTAAATGGCTGACTGCAGCCGCCACAGAATTCGTGCTGGCACTGAGTGCATCTGAAATGCAAACAGCCTCCTCTAGCCAGGAAGAAGCGAAATTTGCAATTTGGACAGTCTGAAAGGGGCACGGGGAATGTTACAACCTGGTTTAAAGTTCCAACAAGAAACTTTGCACCAAGAACCCTCATTGTGAGTTTTTGTTTTACCTATTTTGTTCCTGCTGAGGAGCTGCTCCAGCCTTGAGGTTTGGTACTCGGGGCTGTTGAGCTGCTCCCACTCTTTGAACTTCTTACATGAGATTCCTTCATGCTGTGGAGCCCACTAGAAAACAAGCATCAGATCAACAGCATCCATAAATAGGAGATACCAAGTACAATCACAATCACAGCTGCTTCTCAATTCTAAGAATGCATTCTTATCAATGCACTCTTATCATATCAAGAGAAACGATCAAAATGAACTAATCTTTTTTCATGTCATTCGGTCAACGAACGAAATGAACAAATTGACTCGGAAAAAGATTCGTTCATTTTGATGAACGAGTTCGAACAGTAGAGTCATGAACGCGCATCACAGAACAGAGCAAGGAGAGCATTTGAGTTTTTAAAATGAGCGATCGTTTCGCTTGATAAGACCTTATAGAGTGCCGAAGTTACGACGTCACTCTGTAGGCCAAACGCGGAAGTGAGTTAGCATTTTAGCACTACCGGGTCCCTCGCTCTAAAGTCTATGGGATTTTTTTTAATGGGTTTTTGCTA
>JAOTRC010000039.1:14115176-14138868 GCA_027497675.1 Cyprinella lutrensis
AGTGTACAATAACATGATATAACTAATATCAGGGCTAAACAATAAGGATTTCTGAATGTCTTGGGGCCAGAGTGAGAGAGTTTCAAGCTAAAAATAAATGTTCTGTAAAATTAAGTCCTGAATTTGCAGTAATCATAATCATTTAATGATATTATAATTAAATAGTGTAATAACCATAGTTTGAATCTTCTGTGCAGCACTTTGGAATCTTTCTGTTTATAAAATGTGCTATAGAAATAAAGTGGATTGGACTGGATTGGATAGTAATATAATTACATTAATAAGTGGATAATAAAATAAAATAGAAAAATTTATTTTAGGATTCAAATTTTTTTAATGTTTATGTTATTACTATTTAAAACAACTCTAATCATTTAAAATGTCATTTATTCCTGTGATGTCAAAGCTGAATTTTCATCATCATTACTCCAGTCTTCAGTGTCACATGATCATTCAGAAATCATTCTAACATGCTGAACTGCTGCTCAATCATTTCTTATTATCAATGTTGAAAACAATTGTGCTGCTTGATATTTCTTGAGAAAACCCAATGCATTTTTTCAGGATTTTTTGATGAATAAAAAGTTCAAAAGACCAGCATTTACTTGAAATATAAATAATTTGTAACATTATCAATGTTTTCACTGTCACTTTTAAACAATTGAATGCAACCTAGCTGAATAAAAGTATTCATTCATTAAAAAAAGAAATGTATTACTGGCTCCAAACTTTTGAACGGTACTGTAATAATTACTACTACAATTATTAATACAATACATTTGATATAAATAACAATTTCAAGTTGGCTCCTTTTTAAGGTCAAAATTCATGTATTCTCACCCTGTTGAAGGAAACTTGCTCCTGGCATATAGGACAATCGTGGCAGAGATATTTCAGAGCAGAAGGGAGGTCTCGGCATGACTGCACTGCTTCCAGTACATCTGTGGAGCTGAAACTGCACCCCTCCAGACTCAAGATACTCTTAAACATTTCGGCTTTCTCACCTTGGACACCACCTGGGATCTGACAGTAGGTTCTTTGTATAGTGCAATCCTGTACAAAATGGGTGAGTGAAAAATAGGTAAAAAGGCTATCTTGACTTGGCCTTCTCTTACCTCCATGTCCTCAAACTTCTTCAGCTGAATAAGAAATCCCTGTTCGTTAATGTTAATCACCCTGTCAGGCTGCCTCAGAACATGCTCTGCATCTGGGAAAACCAAAAAACTGGATGTTTAAACTTAAATTGAAATAGTAACTTTTTGTTTAGTGTCGGTTACCAGTTATGACCTATAGTACCTCTCTGATTTCTGAAGAGCACCCAGGCCTGGTCTGGCTGCGCTGCAGGGTATTTGACATCAAGAACCTCTCCTCCTGCATTATGCTTTCTCTGGAAGTAGATGGTGAGCTTGTTCTTCATCTTGCTGGGAGAGATGCCCACAGGAAGCCCGCTTACCACCACCTTGTGATGGTCATCCACTAATCCTGGGTGAACCCTGGGACTCCCACCGCAATCCTGCCACGGTCCTTCATGAGAAAATTTAAGTCAATTTTAAATCAGTGTAACGTTAGCATTGTTTTACACAATGTGTGTAAGAGGCACCAGTACAAACTGGAATGTTACAATCACATGCATGTTACGTTGAACATACATACTGTTCAAAACATATGTTTTAAATTCAGACAATGAATGTCGAGCAATTGGTTATATTTATTTGCAATTGGTTAATTATATTTTTTTATTATTAAGATATTTTAAAATAGTTTCCTTAGTGTGTTCATTTGTTCAGACAGAAGCGATGTCATACATCTTTCTAATTATTTTAAAAGGAAATAATAATAATGATAATTTGATTAGAAAAAAGTTTTACTGAAAGAGAAAGACAAGAAGTTTATTTTGTCATCTTTTAAGAGTATACTAGCACAAAAAGCCACAAAATTCCAATGTTGACTTCTCGAGGTCTTTAAAAATAAGGTTCAATGATGTGTAATTTACCTTTCTCCCTGTTGCTTAACTGGTACATGTTGACAACTCTTTGTAACTGAAGGCTTTTGAACATGTCGTCTATGTCATCTACATTAGACGTACTGCTGGTGGGAGCTGAAGCAGAGGTAATCTTTTATTAATTTAAAACTGAATAAAGTGTGTTTTAAAATATCACTGCTGAATAAATTCCAAAAAACAAACGAAAACATTTTACCTGAGGCAGGAGAAATGAATGGGTTTGTTTGGTGGTTGGTGTCCAAAGCTTGTGCACCAAATGTGATTCCAAAATCCAGCAACTCTTGCGTGTATGATCTCCTTACCCCACTTATCTCTGTTTCACTGACTTGATTCAGGTTCATCTGAGACTTTGTACTCTTGGGTAAGACTAGCGAAGGAAACATTACGGTTAGCCAGGAATAAAAAGTGAAAGTCTAAAACAATAATTCATCTGACTAAATCGATAATCTCGGAAACTCAAATGGATCATCATGCTGCCTGCTTGGTGCTTCCAAGATGGAGATTCCAGCTTTATTTACCAACTAAAGATTACACACTCTGACAAACTGAACTGTGGTGAACAGATGGGCAATGCAATATGAATTCAACTGTCATTTCTCGACTTGGGTTATTATACAGTAGTTAACTAAAACCATAAGAAAATATTTTTGTTACTTGAAATTGGAAAGTTAACTGAAATAAAAAATACAAATATTAAAAAAGTATTTTAGCTAGTTGCCAAGTCAACATTTTTCATTTTCAAAACATAACTAAAACTAAAAAAAACACAATAAACATTACAAAGACATTAGCAAAATATCGAAAACTAATAAAAATTGCAAAAACATTTTCAAAAACTATAATAGTATCTCAATAATACTAAATTAACAATGGTATATAGAGAGTAAACAATTGCATAACACTAAAGTGTAAATCTGAAGAGAACAATCAATGCAAGACTAATATTCAGCACAAAAATCAATGTTTACTGTTGCTGGCATGCTGAGGCACAGATGAAGTGGACGTTTCGTGTTGAGCTGTTGACGTCTTCTGCATTGGACTGCTGCTTGCATTTGGCCAGCTGCTGCACAAACAACAAAAAAGAAAATTGAAGACATCAGTACCACTGATCATTAAAAAGGTGATAAACTAAGAGACTGATGCCAAATGCTATTGATAAGAATGACTAAGCTGCAACTCAAACAAGCACTGACCTGCCATAGGATGAAACCGGATTCGGTTGAAATACCAGTTCAGTCGGCAGGTGGTTTGCTTGAGAACGTAGTTGAGGGGTTTGGATAGAATAGGTGGCAAATAGAGGAGTTTCACGCTGAAAGGCGGCAATCATCTCCTCCAGAACTATAGACAAGTTTGACCACCCCTGGAAATCAAACATTCAAATCCAGAGTGACAAATATAAATGATTAACTTCAAATAAGTAATGGTGAAATAACTACATACAGTAACTGACTTACAATCTTCCAGTTGCTGAGACAGTGGAGAAGAATGCGACCATGGTCATCAACATTGCTGCTTTTAGCATTGATAACCATGGAGGGTGAAGGGCAGACGTAACACCTGGGTGGATTTTTGGGATGGGTCTCGTGGATCCAAATGCAAACTGGAATATTGTACTTGGAGTCTTTGTAACAACATAAAACATATTGTATGAGTTTCAGTTGGTGGAAAGCCAATAGAATAAATAAAGAACAAAGAACAATATAAACATGGGAGGGGATGAATTATATGTTACAGTAGGTCTTCTGAAACCAGTTACCTTCATATGTTACAGGAACAGTCCCACCCAAATAAACCAACTTCTTTTTATCATTGTTGGGATAGACTATAAAAAGAGAAGACAACCGAACTCAGCAAATACATGCAAGACAATGCGCACAGTAAGCAAAAATTCTACATATCTGTTATACACTTGTTTTTAAGAGTTTTTGTTTTAAAGAGAAAGCAGGGATAATCTGTACAATCTGTACCCCAGTCAATATTATCAGTGTTCAATACATTCATTAGTCAATTTCTGTATAGGCACAAACCCTTAAGGTCAATTCACACCAACAACTAACTATAAAGATTACTACATAACCATGTAATAACAATAAAGATAAAATAAAATAATACTTTTATTTAGTGATCTCGTCTATATTGTTCCTTAGTGTCGTTTTCATTATAGTCGTGATGTGGACTTGTTAAAGCATTTTCATATTTTTGCCTTAATAGCAAAAATTCAATTTAACATATTTTATTGATAACATAGCTCACTGTTATTTTTTAGTTAACTTGTACGACAATATCCCCCAATTGCAGGGTATGTAAACTATAGGCCTTTCAGACGGCTATTATCGGCAAAATAAAGAAATTATGAAAAACAAAAGAAATTCATGGAGCAGCAACAAAAAAAATATTATTTTGTCAAACAAAATAAAAAAAATAAAAAAAGACAAAATATAAATTGTTTAAATATATAACTTTAAAAACATGTGACAACATGCTACAACCTGACATTTATGACATTTTGTTCAAATCTATCTTCTAATTTTTCTGTTGGTGTCTGGTGATGTTTAAGTTTCAGAGTCACAAAAAAAAACATTTTAATTTAAGCGGGGTTTGAACTAATGTGTTTGAAAATCATGTTTATATGTGAATAAAAGCTTCAATTAAATCGGTTCATCATAATTATAAAGTGATAGTGTTTTGAAACGTCAAAGTCAGTTGCATGGACTGTCAATGGAGGGACAGAAAGCTCTCAGAATAATTTAAAAGATTTTCATTTGTGATCCGAAGATGAAATAAAGTCCACTGAGTTTGGAACGACTTGAGGGTGAGTATGACAGAATATTCATTTTTAGGTGAAATAACCCAAACTGCTACACTTTGACAAAGATCTGTTCTTAGAATTAGTCCACTGTTGTGCTTTCAAATGTCAACTTACGATAATAGTCCACGTATAGCTGCAGGTTTGGGTACACTGCCGACACATCTTTGATGTCATCAAGCACATCATCTGGGTAGCAGTAGTTACACTATAGAGAAAATGTCAAGATAGTGATCAGGACGTGACAGCACATCAGGATCCTGTCTAATGCACCACAACGTCAACAAGACACATTTCACTAATAGAATACGGTAACCATATAGTTACTTGTTTTGTTTTTTAACAAAACTGGGGTAACGTGGTATTTAATCATCATAATCAAACGCAAAGTAAACACAATTTAATTGAAGATTCTGCAAGGAGATCCCTGAGGAAGTTATCATAATTGATCGGACAGCTGCTCATATTGAAATATCAAGTACAGTATATTATCATCTGGCTCAGTTTTGATGCACTACCGGTAATTAGCTTGTTAGCTCAGTAAACATTACAATCGTCTGCCTTGCTAGTATTGACAGTAAACCCACCTCGATAAGTGTTTGAAAATTCAGATCGGCTGTAACGCGCGACATCCTCTAACTGCACGAGCACCGCTCATGCATTCAGCGTCAAGTGATATTAAAATCAAAACGATAATTCATATATTTTGCTTCCTCCATCGCTCAAGTTTACATGTCATTCAGTCAGTTTTGGTTTCTTTTGCCTATGAACGTCACTACGTCTCGTTGATACCGAAAGTTGAATGGCTGTACTTGTCTGCCATATTGAGTGTGGCAGAAATGTCACTTTAGCTGTCAATGGTTGTTCGAGTTTTTCTTTAGTTTGTAATTCCGATATTTGTTTATCAAACACCAGTGATTCAGCCAAACTGAATTTGTGTGTTAGATAATGACACGGAGTTAATCCATGGAGGGAAAAGTCTAGTACAGATTAAAACAATTCCTGTTTGTCGAGCATATAATATTGGCATGCAGTAAACAAAGTCCATTGTTGCAGTACCACTGGATGTCAGTATAACACATACAATCTCTGGACACTGCGCTGCATCCTAATACACCGAGAGAACAGTCAGCTTTCAATTATTGGGCAGCTTATTTATAGTCTAGGTTTATCACTCTTAAAAAAAAAGTAGCATCATAGATAATAATAATCAAACAAATGTTTCAGAAGCAAATCAGCATAGAATGATTTCTAGCATCATGTGACACTGGACTAATGATGCTGAAAATTTTGCCAATGAAAAATACAAAAAGCTTGTGTAGTCTAGGGAATTATTTTGCATTGGCATGCTCCCCAACCCCTCATTTAAATGTTTTAAATGAATACTACCTGCCTCTGTAAGGACATGGCAGATTAATGTTTATTTAAAAAAAATATTTGTGTTCATATATTAAAATCTATATGAATGTTTTGTGGTTTTCTGCTGAGTGCCAATGCAATGCGAACTTTCACGAGAGAGAAAGAGAGAGAAATGGATTGGTACATAAGATAAAATTACAGCAGGTAAAGTTGTATGACATTTATCCCAAGAATCGATGAATATCATACCTTTTAAAGCCATGAAATTGTATTTCCAAATCTTCCTCCATAAAAACTGTTCAAATAATATAAGAAAGAAGAAGTCTGAATCCCTAGCCATCTCATGGTTTTACAGTGACAGACAGCTTCCAGAATCTAAGCTCCATGTAGCTGGCCGAAACAATCTTGCGCTATCCTACTGAGATAACACTGACTAATTTTCGAACTTATTTCCCACCCTCCAAGTTCATTTTTTTTCTGAACCACGAGGTGACCAGAACACAGGAGTGATGGGGGTGGACAGACAGGCCACAGAAAGAACAGTGATTTATGATGGAAAGGTAGAGATAAGAGAAGCAGTGAAACGAATGTAGTTGTCACTCAATTGTGATGGCATGACCCAGGTTTCTACTGATGACAATGTCTACCTTCCACGTGTGATTATGCCATAGTGTGAAGGTGACCCCTATGAGCAAGTTCACTAGCTATAAGTGGGCCAATGCATTGGGGAAATAGGCATTCTGATAGATCTTGCCTTTTGATTTTCAATAGCCTGTATAATTTCAACCACCTTTTCTTCTTTAGTTATTCCCATTTTTTTAAATATTGGTCAAATATCTATAAATGTTCATTGTATGTTTCCTATATTCTTATATTTTGCCAAAACATATTTAGGGAACATCCATATAAATTACTAGAACACAGACACAGTGGAATTAACAGTAAGATTTTCACAACAAACCAGTGTGTCTTTATGAATGTGATAATAAATTAAAATATGAAAACAAATAACAAATATCAGCTTAATCGGATCAAAATAACTGGAGCAGATAACACCAGAGGCCAATCACATTCATGTTAAAAACCTTACACCATCATCTCAATTATCGATTATGGTGTGAAAATGACTTTGGATGACTTTTGTTTTAATATTATAATTTTGCAGTGTTCGTCTTGATTTGTATGCTATGTTTTTTTATTAGTGGAAGCTTAAAGACAATATACCATTTATAAAGTTTGAAACTCAATATTTATGAGCATGTATTCAATTATTTGGCTCATAAGTACAGTTCATTACTGCAAAATAAATTCCTTCAGGCAGAAATAAGACCCATCCCCTCTGTGTCAGCGTGTACTTTGTGATAATGACCAACTGACTGTGCATTGTCCCTTACATATTTCAGCAAATTAAAAATGTCAGTGAGCCTACTAACAAGATTACTTTTTGCAAGGCGTTCCAGGACACCATAAATGTAAAAGTTTCCCAGACACACTCTCAAAATCTTTGTGCGAATCGACTTGTTGTAAAAACAGCTTTCTCCAGCCAAGGTGAGATGGTCTCCCAGGTCCAGTCCTCATTGTGCCACTGCCCTACTTCCAGACAATGGAAGCACACTTCATTGCACAGGCTCTCCATGCATTTCACTTTGGCAACAGCAGGCCTTTTCCGCTATTGCCCCTGGAGTAAATTTACCCCAGCTGTGCATTAAGCCTTGCAAGTCCCCTCTCTCATCACACACACGCACACACAACCACAAAGTGCACACACAAGGCTTCACAGACTTTATTGGTTCAGGGTTAGTCTCTACACAGCTGCCACACACACTTGAATCCAGGCTCAAACAGACCGATGCTGTCTGAGGGCCCATTTGAAACCCTCTCTGAGGTTCAATAATGGCGGCATTACTAGCAGCTAAGTCTCTTTGTCACATGCAAAGTTTTCCACATGAAAGTGGGCATGCGTTGCACACTCCTGCCTGGAAGGATATAAAAAGTCCCACAGGCATCAAGGTCCCTTTAAATTAGTAGGCGTGCAAGACTTTGCGGGGACTAAGAAGCAAAGCTATTGGTCCCGACCAGATAGCTCTAATTAAAACCTGGCGCAGGGTGTAGGGCTGTCAGGGTGGGGTTGTGAAGTAAAACCAATCCAAATGGAAAAGTGGAAAAGTCTTCAAAGTCTTCTTAACAAGGCTTTCGATCTATAAGCTTTAAAATAAAGATGGATAGATGGATAAATAGATAGTTTAATGAATTGATTTACTATGTATTGCACAATTCTAAATCCACACCTAATGACTGTACACTTTTGCCAGCTTTTGTGGAAAAGGAGTTGCAGCTAGTGCCAAAAAAGGGAATAAAAGAGAAAAGTGAGAGGGGAAAAAGCCCTCTAAAATTATGTAGGCTTGTTCTTGTGAATGTCTATAAATCAGGCTATGTGCATTTGTGGTAGTGTGGAAATATCTATATGTTGTTAAGCTTCTGTATGTGTGTATTTACCAAAAGGAAATCTTCTGTATGTGTGTATTTACCAAAAGGAAATTACCAAAAGGAAATCTAATGCATTTTTTGTGCTTTTGAACTGGTTGAAGGCTAAAGAGGGCTTGTCAGATCCACTCCAGCCCAGAGAGGGGGCTCTCTAATGGGGTTTGTCATCTGCTAATGATAGCTCACAGCCGTGAGCCGCCAGAGGTTTAGGGGAGCTTTGCAGGAATGGAAGGGATCCATAATGATTTGGCATCTCTTAATGAGAGCCAGTGGGCATCCCTGACCAGTGCTCAGCTTGCTTTACTACAGGGAAAAGGCAAGAGAGAAACCCCCCACTGGAAAAGAGCAGTCGGCCGTTAACCCTTCAGCCTGCCACAGCACATTTTCCATCAGCACCTCACTAAAGCTATCCACGTCTGCATGAACTCTTTAATCACCTGCAAGTGCACATTTAACACCATAATGTTATTAGGACGAAGAAACATGCCATTTAACATTATCCTGAACAAAACATCTACTTTAGTTTCACAAAACAAATGGTCGCCCAACACGCAAACTTGCGGCCTTGTGTATTATAGTGCCACCACATACGTGTGTCAGTTAAGTTCACGAGACCATAGGGTGTGATATTCTCTTTTATAAGCTCAGAAACAACAGATTGTGAGGTTGAGGTAAGTACTTTGTAAGGATACTAACAAATGTTGAATGACAGCAAATTACAGTAGTTGTCAATGTCAATGCATTTGCTGCTTACAGTTGCGCAGCATGACATAAATGGTCCAATTATAAAATTGAAATATGAAAAAAGATGGCACAGTTGGTACCATTCTGAAGGATATAAGAAAAATGAGCTCACATATATCATACTTCATACAAATGTATCTTCGTCTTTGCAGGATCAAATTTAATACTATGAAACTGCAGTTTACTTTAGCAATTAACAATGGCAACCAATGTTAGACATTATTTAGCAACTTGTTAATCGTGCTGAACTGAGACAGGCTTTGTGTCTTTTAGTTCGTCAGTGAGTTTCCGTTGCGACTTTTCACCCCTCGAATCGTGAGTACTGTTAATGACAATATACACATAGATTGAAACTGAATTGCTCATAAACAAGTTTAAAACGTTCTAAGCATTTTCTCCACCATTATTATGTAGAGTCTCTCTGGTCAATTTGGAGGATTTATGGAGGTTTACACAATGTTTCTTCTTGCCGGAAAGGGGAAAGGTTTCGCGATGATAACGTCTGTGTGAAGCTGGCTCATCGCTGGTTTAATGGGTGTGTTTGCTTTAACTCAATGTCGCTATGAGAGTGTCAATGAACACCATTAGGAACGGACTTTCTAGCGTTCTCTGGTGACTCAGTAGACGCGAGTCAGGTTAAAAGCTTTTCATCGGTTTATTTGAATGAGTCCCAACTGACACAGCCCAGATACCCAACAATACATATTCAAACACCGCTACATTTCTGGTCTATTGAGTATTAGGGCCAAGATCTACAATACAATTCAAATATTGTATTCAAATTCAAATATTTGATTGTGGCCAATCAGAAGCCATGACAATGCAAGAAACGTTTCAGGGACTATGCCGTCAGCGCTGCCCATCATGGTCAAACACTGTTATAAAGCTTTCAGCATGGCAGTGGGCTATTGTATCCCTGACATCATGTGGCAATGATTTTGGGCATATCTCCGCTCTTGCTCTGTCTGAGGGTTTTGTATGAGGAGCTAGAAGTGGGTTTCTAAAGGCACCTGAGAGTTGAATTAATAAAAGATTTCATACGTTGTACAAACTAGGCTACAGACAATGTTGCATCACACTTAACAACAAGCTTCACACAAATAAGTAATGCATCAGTCCGTAGTTTTTCCTCTTCGCCGCCATCCCTGTTCGAAATCTGCGATTGCAGTTATTCACGGAATTACAAAGATTTACACAACAACTGCAGAGATCAATTGATGCATTTACATGCAGACAAAGGCATAAGGGATGAAAGAACACCATTCCTTGGATAACCACAAATATTTTAAATTTAATGAAAAAAAAGGGATATGGCTTTAAAATTGCCATTAAATCTAAAGCAAGCAGTTATCAACATATTTTTTTGACTATGTTACGAAATAGAGTAGTCAAAGAGATAAGGATAGCCAAAGCAAATTTCTTTTTGATCATAATTGAAAAAGCAGGAGGTAATACTAAAACGATTTGGAGCCAGTTAAGAAAAGTAACGGGACATGATAACACTATATATATAAAAAGACTATAAATCTCCACCTCCCGCATCCTCACACGCAATATAGCCTACTTGCTGAGACTCCTTCTTTATGTGTACAGATGTGACATAATGACTCAATATAGCCTACTAGTCGAGGCTCCTTCTTTAGATGTGACTAATGACGCAATATAGCCTCCTAGTCGAGACTCCTTTCTTTATGTGTACAGATGTGACATAATGACTCAATATAGCCTACTAGTCGAGGCTCCTTCTTTATGTGTACAGATGTGACTTAATGATGCAAAAACATGCTCGAATTTCCTGCGCAAATCCACCAGTACCACTGGAATTAAAACGTTATTACAAAATCAGAAGTTCTTTTACACATACAAAACATGTTTGCTCACACAATTTCAGAAAGCTGAATCAGGGTAAGCGTGTGCTTCAATAATGTTAAAGTTGACCTTTCCGTACAACATGCTGATGCTTCAACACTTGGAAGCAAGACGTGGT
Source organism: Cyprinella lutrensis (assembly GCA_027497675.1). Classification (NCBI taxonomy): domain Eukaryota; kingdom Metazoa; phylum Chordata; class Actinopteri; order Cypriniformes; family Leuciscidae; genus Cyprinella; species Cyprinella lutrensis. The sequence continues at coordinate 14,126,559 of JAOTRC010000039.1, forward strand.
TCTGGGCCCAGATTCATAAAGAATCTTAACGCAAAGAGTAGCTCCTAGTGACAAAATTCTAAGAAGATTTTTAGAAATGTGGGCGTTTACTCTTAAAATTAAAGATAATCTCCGAGTAAAGAAAAAAGTAGTTCAGAAAGTATTTTATTTAAGTATTTTAAGTATTTAAAATGGCAGAAAAACGAAGAGGGAGAAGAAATGTGACTCTATCGACACCGGCCCGAATGTTCCTTTAAGGATGGCCTTGTGTTCATCCACTAACTGGGCCAACAGTAAACACTGTTCCTCTGTTCAGTCGGGCTTTCTCAACCTTCTTGGTTTTGACTCCATGTTTGTTACATTAAAAACAACATTCAAACCAGCACTTAAATAGACATGCCAGCAATCAGTGTAATTGGGAAGAGTGGAACAAGTTTTATCATTTTTAGCCAATCAAATACCTTATATCAAATTAACCACATGTTAAATAATACACATATATTATGTGTGTATGTGTGAAAGAGAAAGGTCAAATAGGAACATTTACACATGTAATTTCAAAGATAAGACTTAGAATAGACCCTATACTTAAAATCACTCTTTTTTTCTTGGACAACCAACCAATCATAGTCTTCAAAAGATAGTGTTACACATAGCAACGGGGTCAGCGCCACCTTCTCACTAAGAAGAAAGTTGAGTTGCTCTCAGATCGGTCCTGAATCGGTCTTAAGATAAGACTCCTACGCAAAAGTTTTTAAGCTAAATTAAGAGTTTTCTGAGAGGATTCTTAGCATCTTTATGAATATGGGCCCTGATATTGTATTTAACTTGTCCTCCGTGCCTGTGGTAATTTATAACAATTTTACATTTTGGTGAGTTGTATAAATCTCATTTCATACTATCTGCTTCTATAGAGGGACCTTCATGCTTGATTTTTTTCTAATCATACTTTTTTGTACATTTCACAAAAAAAAATAAAAAAAATAAATAAATAAATAAAAAATCATAGTTCAAATGAAATCGTCAAACACACACAAGGGACCAAACACACAGAAGGTACATCAACAATGATCTGACAAAAGAGAGCAGAATGCGATGAGTAGGCCTATTTATGGGTGAGTGGATTGGATGCAGCTGGAAAGGAGATGGGATCAGTTGATCGCTGATCAATTGGAATAAGCCGTCACGCCCACAATTACACATAACAACAATAATTACACGGGACAAGAAGGAAACGAGGAATTTCTAAATCGTGACACTTTTATTGTCCATTTTTATTGTCTTGTATCAAGAAAAATGACACACTAGGTATTAAGAAGATATTGAATAAAAAACAGCAAATATAAACAAACTACCAGCTGTAAAAACAAATAGAATGCTGAATTATCAAAAGCATACATCTAATGATATAAATATGACAGCTGTCATTTCATGACATTCAGCTTGTAGAAAACCGAAAAGAGTGTTAAAGCTGATTTGAACCACATTCCCCAATAAGTGAGATTACATTGGACCACATCATAAATCATAGTTCAATTTGGTGGTTCCACCAATAAAAATGACAGCATCTTTTCGGATCTTGTGATGGACAGATTCAATTTATTTGTAAGTGCAAGGGTGACATGCATCCGTCATAAAACATCTACGTTTGCAAGAGTACATTTTTAGTAAATCTTTATTGTGCAATGCTTGCATGTCAGCAGACACATACATGAAAATGCTGTTAAATGCATTCATAGTAAAAATGTATTTTGAACTTTCTCCAATGTGGTTGCACCAGTACTGTAAATGTTAATCCCATCAGGAATTTCAAATGCTTCCTTAAAATGCGTTTAACCCTGCAGATGGAGAAGAAATTAGCAGAGCTGCTGGAATTTTAGTCCACAGACTTTTAGAAAAAAAGGTAAACGCTTGAGAAATCGATCTGTGTGCATTATTGTTAATAATGTTTCCATATAGCATGTAGATACTCAAGGCATGAAAAAGTAGCCTAGATATCTATATCGCCTCTATTAAAATGATAGATCACCTCTTTATCAGCTAGTCTTGCTATGCATTGTACACTTTGCTCCAGTCCAGCAGGCTCTAAACTTATCAGGATTGAATAAAAGCAAATTTTAATGATCAAATTTTTCACCCACGGCAATCCCTGTTTGGAGAAGCGTTGTTTAGAGTGCATTTATGTTATACCTACGCTATCTCAAACAATTCGTACGAATTCGACAAATTATTAAAAAGTGTCTAATTCGTAACAGTTCATACGACCTCACTCGTACAAATTCGTACGATTTGTCTAAACCCACGTGATGGGTAGGTTTAGGGGTGGGGTAAGGGGTAGGTCATTCTTACGAATTGTCCAATTCGTAAAATTCGTACGAGTGAGGTCGTATGAATTGCTACGAATTAGACAGTTTTTAATCATTTGTCAAATTCGTACGATTTGGTCGTGAGATCAGGGGTGCGTTTCCCGAAAGCATCGTTAGCCAACTATGGTCGCAAGGTCCTTCGTTACCGATAGAGTTCAATTAAAATTGCGACCAACTTGCGACCATAGTTGGCTAACAATGCTTTCAGGAAACGCACCCCTGGTTGGTCTTTAGCATCCCGGGATCTACATATATCTAACACGAATGGATCTCTACCTGTTGCGATAATAATCTTCTGATATTAGAGTAAAAATTACAGAAGACTAAAATAAAGAATACTGTTTTACCTTTTGGAGCTCATATTTGCCTTCTCAAACATATTCTCAAAACTATAATTTTCAGTCAATATTTTGATCGCTGACAGCTTCTTCACCAGACCCACCATTAAGTGACAGTGATACTAATATATGATTGCGTTCAGTTATTGCTCTGCACTAAATCTGTGTGACATTCAAGTTTTGCTTATGAAACTTCCTATTCTTTTGTTTTCTGCCTGCGGAAACTATGAGTGAAACGTCACTTCATCATTGTGTATCAGACACTTTGAAACCTAACAAACCTTACCCGTACCCCATTTCAATAGCAGCAAAATTGTTTAACAATACAAACATGAACACAATTTTTTATGTAAGTACATAATACTTATAGACATCTTATATAAAGTGTGACCAAAATATCAAATCAGTTTTGCTTTATCACAGATTAATGAGTATAACTTCACTACTTTTATTTACCATTTTCAAATTCTACCAGGAAAACTCCAGCAATTTATTAGGAAATATATCATTGTGTTTTATGCTTTTCATTTCTTCAAGCTAAGTGTTTCAAACAAAACATATTTTATTGGGAAAAATCAATAATGTGTACAACATGTTGTTATGTACGCAATATGTAGCACACAGACTGTTTTATTATTATTATTGGCTGTCACAAAAGCTGACAAAGCTATGTCTCAGTAACACCGCAGAAATAAGACACGCTTCCTTTGCGTTCTGGGAGGACTGGATGTACTTCACATCACCATTAAATTAAACACACACACACACACACACACTGAAGTTATTGTGTTCTTACATGTGTATTAACTCGGGAATGACACATATAAACAACTTGAGTATGAATCATTTGTGCACAAAAAGAGGGAATGAGCCGTTCAAACTTCCGTGCGAAAACACATCCATGTTTATCTTCTCTCATTTCCCCCCTCACAAACATCTTATCGGTTTATCAACATCTTCAGGGAAGCTACTAAGTCATTCTCTGAAGAATATCAAAGCTATGCTAAAATCACACAGTTCTTTCCATCAAAATGGCAATATCCAGCCATGCAGACAGTATCATGTCTGCTCTTTCCTAAAGCTGATAGGCCATTTGGGACGGAGGCCTAGAAAGTATTAGATTTAGAAATGTCAGTAAATGAGCAGATGAGGGGGGGAGAAAAGGAGAGATTGTGTTTAATCTAATTCTTTATTACAGAGTTTCACAGAGATCTCAGGTTGCTACGTGAGAGCCAGAGTAGGCGGTTAAAGCCTGACGGTTAAAGATACACACTTCAAAAAAGAACAAAATTAAAGACCAAAATCAAGGAACGAACTGATGTGATGTCATATTGAACAAATCAGGAAAAAACAAAGTTTATTTGATTTTGAAAATAGCTCGCCAAAATGGTCTTATATAATAAAAAGGAGGGGGGGCTCAAGGCCTGTTTACATGACACAGCTTTCAACTAAAAACTGACAACTTCTTGAGCACTTTGGACATTAATTTACATGCATTTGCAGGGCCTGAAAACTTTTGACAGTGGGTTTCAAAGTGCATGATTTTAAAAAACGATAGTGTTATTATTTTTGCAGATCATTATTGTTGTATGTGAAAAATACACGTTTTTTAGTACATTGTTGTCACTTACTGTAAGTCCTAAAATGACTAAAGGGTGAATAAGTGTTGAAGTTTGCGTGAATTATTCCTCTAAAGAAAGTTTTGCACTTACTGTACTTTGGCAATCCCCATAATGTGCTTTTTTAATATAGCCACAATCATTTCAATGTGTGACAGGATTCGCTGTGTCTAAGTGCACGCTACGGTGTGTGCTTGTGTGTGTTTCTGAGACTGGCGTTCTTGTGTTGTTATTGGACTTTTGTTCTCTCGAGTCTGGTTAGTGCTGAAGTTTGCGTGTGGGTATCGTCTTTCACATGTTCCACCCCAACCCTAGAGACAAGGACGCTCTTCTACCCGAAGCCTTTTCCAACCACAGGCCCGGGAACAGAGAATAAAAGGAATTATGTTTCCCCGTCCTTAAATGCTGGGAGTCCTCTTTGATTCTGCCCAGTTTTTAGCCATTAGTCTTCAGTTACACTTTGTACTTCATTTTGCATCAGAATCTCATGAAAGCAAAGCACAAACTGGTCTCAAATCTCCCTGGAGTGGACAGCTGTGTGTGTGAAACGTTACCCTTCTGAAAAGACCAGCATATGTTGGGTTTTGGATGCTGATTCCCACTGTGAGATGGTGGTGATGTTCCCAGAAGAATAGCTGCTATCATTTACAAATTTGACTGATTTTCCTTATCACAAAATGAGAAATTCTGAAAAAAGTTCATGCTGCCTTTTCTGTAGCATGAAACTGTATAATAATGTATAATAACAAGCTCTGAAAAGGAAAAAAAAAAACACTATTAAAATTCTATACAATGCATAAGCTACATTCCAAGTCTTCTGAAGTCAGAAAACTTACGTGAGGTACAGATTGAAAATTCTAGTTATAAAAAAATAAATAAGTTTGTGCTTAAGAGTTTCCCCACTGACTTCTATAGTATTTTTCCTACTATGGAAGGCAATGGGGTTGATCAACTGTCTGGTTACCGAACAAGAAAAGGGCCAGTGTAAGGAAAACGTACTTCATAGGGGTGTGCACGGATATTCAATATTTTGAATATTCGATCTGTAATTATTATTGAAAAAATAATCCTTTTTGAATTTTGCTTTACTGGCCATAAATGCAGTGAATCCATAGCCAAGTTTCCATCCACTTGTCAATCGAATTATCTAATTGATAATTTGAATTTGAATTAATTTAATTCAATCTAATTAATTGAAAGAAATTGATTAAATTAATTAAATAATTAATTATCTAAAGTTTGATTAAAAAACCTCATGCGAATAAAGTTTCCATTCAACGGCTTTAAAGCGAATAAAAACCTGTGCGCGATGACGTCACACGCTGTTTTGCGATCAAATTGGTATATCGAATTGTTTTGAGATCAAATTGGTACATCGAATTGATTTGAAACATTTTAACGCGTTTCCATTTATTTTCACACTGAATCGCACAATATTCAAGCAAACATTTGCGAACAAAGTTTTACTAAACAAAATGGATCTCGCCATCAATCAAACAAATGATCAATATTGCTCAGGCTGTATAACGCTTATGTGCCAGCTGTACTTCAGCGCTTTAAACAGTTCTGGGAGATCGTAGTTCAGAGACTCTCGACGGAAACTTTTGGTTGAAGCATTTTTTTTTTGCTTTATCCACTTACATCTGTCTTTGTTGACACTCGCTATGTGTGCGCAAACAGAGTGGAAATACTGGACGGAAATGAACTAAAACTTCTGCAACCATAAAATGACCTAAAACTTAATCGCAATACATTATTTATTTGGCAAATAACGTTTCCATCAGCGTTTATCGCATAAGCCGTATATCGATCGAGATAAAATCCGATGAGACCGAACGTATTTCATTTGAGTCGTTATGAAATTCAGTCGAATTTTACTCTTTCCATAAGGCATTTTTTTATTCGAAATAACTTAATTCGGATAAAGACGTGTGGATGGAAACAGCTAATGATAAATTCCACGCAGTAACTCACAGTTATAATTAAATGCGCTGGGTGGCGCTGTGTACCGTGTTGTTTAACAAGTTTGTATTTGATCACATAATGTCGTCGTGCGAAGTTTGAAATTACTAAAAAATGATGAAAATGATCTTGACTAAATTATCTCACAAAATGGGATTACTTTTGATCAAATAAATTAGTGTGAGTTATAATAAAATTACCACAATCAGAACTTTTATTTGAAATATTTTTTAAGGCGGGAATTCATTTATTCACGGTGACACCGATTTGACCGCAAATAATAATGATAGCTAACTATTAGTTTTTCCCCCTGACCAAATGTGAAAAAAAAAACGGTTATAAAAATGCTCTCATTATAAAAGGTTTCTTCAAGCTACACTTTGTAACTCTTTTAGTTTATTCTTAGCTAAAAACATGCTTCGCATTCAAGCTTCACCTCTCGCGTTTACGTTTGAGTTAACGCTCATGGACGGGGTCGAACTGGAACCATGTTAATCTTGGACTACATTGGCCACCGTAGGAGTTAAAACAAAATCGGAATTGAGAGGAACAAAAACTAATATTCACTGGATGGTCATATATCTTTACACCGCTAGATGGGGGTAAAAATCACACAGTGTAGCTTTCAATGTATTGCTTGTTTTTTTCTATTACATTTCATGTTGACACTTCTATTCTCCCTGCAACGTCAGAGCGCTCAAAGCGTCAACAAGCTACCCCGTACTTTTTGACAAGCATCCTTGACAGGGTGACAAAAACTTACAGTTAAAATAAACTTTTTTGTTAAACGTCATTTAAATAAACGAATATTCAAATATTTGACTTTTATGATGAGCCTAAATATTTGAATGCAATATTTTTGTCAAGTATTAATACAAGTCTTATAACATTATGCAATTTATCCTTTCAGGTACATTAATCCTGTTTAAAGAAACAGTAAGAACATGATTTCAGTATAAATTGCACATAAGGACAAAATGAACTGTCATTGGTTGTTTTACCTGTGGGACAGACAGTCTCTTCCTGTTTAAGTGGGCAGTTAGAAAGTACTGAGGACCAGACTTTATGCTGACAGTCAGACTTTATTCAGTGCCAGCCTAAACACTGCTACACGGAGACATCTGCTCTCTATTCTAGCAGAGTCAGTCCGAATCCCGCATCCCATAGTCATCCATCTTACACAGCAGCATTACTTTGTTCTTTGTTCACAATGGTGAATTTTTGGACATTCATTTTTACTCCTGTAAATTATTAATACATTTAATAATTTATGCATTGTAAGCTAATGAGTCCCACCGAGCAACAGTAGAAAAAAGAGCACTGTATGGAAGTAAAGTGAGGGATGTATCTAGTTCAGTCATGAAACTTTTCATGGCACAAGCTGATAATAAGGCCTGTACATGTAATTTTCAACTCTCCCACCATTATCACAGATGATGATTAGCTAATTCTGTAGCTGATGAAATTGCCTGCTCAACGTTCAAATAGCCTGGTTCATTGTATCCTGTAAGCTAGTCCAGAGTTCCTCTGATTTATGTCTATTCATGCAGCAGCAGTATAACTTACATGCTCACAGCAGCGTGGATGTGTATATTAGCAATAGCAAGTCATACTAGCCATACTAAGCTTCAGTGTAACATGTCTTCCCTGTCATGCAGCTCTTTGAGTCTTTTCATTTAAAGAAATTAAATAATTAAATTGCATTTAAGGAAATAAAGACACATAATCAAGAATGGTAAAATAAATTCTAGGTCTAACTGTTGCTTAGTTGTGAAGTGCACAGATTCACTCTTATTTGTATTTCTAATCTGCCGAACTGTTTCTTGTCTCGCCACTTTTATGAATGACGGATCATGTAAATGATAGCATATCAATACAAAAGGGCGAAATTCCATTGTAAACAGTAGTAGTTTGAATCACTCTATGTATCGTTGAATATTTCTATTAGAGCCAGACCGATATATCGGCAGACTGATATTATCGGCCGATATTAGGAATTTTCCAAACTATCGGTTTCGGCATTCGGCAGTTATAATGGGGTTATAAGTTATAATTTCAAAAATAAAATAAAAACGGACGAAACACGCTTCAACCATGTCATGAGTGTTGGAGTTTGTCCACCAGAGGGCACTCTACACCGTTCCTGTTGGCAACACTCATTGAGTTGGTCACTCACAACATATACATTGCTTGAATAACAATTAAATCTCTTCTTGGCCTGTTATATTGAAAACTAATGTTAGGGAAATCTGCCTATTTTGCCTATCTGCCCATCTTTTTATTCAAAAATTCTCACCGACTGTCAAAATAAAAGTCCCTACAAAATAAAGGATCCAAAATCTAACAAAACATTTCAGTGCTCCAATAGCACAACAATTTAGATTAAACTCAAAATAGATCCTACACAGACCAGGGCACTTCATGGCTCTGCTTTAATTAAAAGAGAGACTATACAAGAGACTTAGGACTGCTGCCATAGACAACAGTAACTTAGAAAGTTATCATTAAAAAAATAATAAATAAATATATCACAATGCTCCAACTGACCAATCAGAATCAAGTATTCCAGAGAACTCAAGATATATTGTTTCGAGGGTTATTATGCACATCATTTTGCACATTACTGTATGCACAGCTCATGTAAATATATGTATAAGGATGTTTAGATATCTTTACTGGAAATGATAAAAACACTGATGCAGGAGCAGTGGAGGCTGGTTTACACAGACCACAAACAGGGGTAGATGTGTTTACTAACCTGTGTTCTGATGAGCATCAGGATGGGGTGTGTGTTTACATTACAGCCTGCGTCACTGCAGTACTGTTGTGTTTATGGCGTCTCTCTCATAGCGTATATCACTTTTCTCTGTCTGGCTCAAGGACAGGAAGTGCATACCACTGTCCAGTCATTCAATATCTATTGAAAATATATCTTATGGTCACATGCAACTCACACTTCCTGTTCACTCCATCTCACTTCCATCTGAATATTCACTCGCTCTTTCATCTCTAATAATATCGTAAGCATTGTTACTCTTTCAACACCTTTAAATTGCTTGCAGACACCTGTATCCTGTGTGACAGATGTTGTAATGCAATGTACATCCCTCAGCATCCGGAGCCTTCAGGGCTTTTTACCATTGGGCTGTTGCTTTCCTATGGCATACAGTCTTTCTCTATGGGGCGCATGAGGACATATTCATTCTGTACAGTGACACATATTTTGTGTCACCATAAACACACTCTCTCTAGTTTCATTTAAATGCTGCTTGTCGGAATTATCGACAGTATTTACTGTCTAATAAAATACTGTATTTACTGTAAAATAAAACTGGAGGCGTTCACGTCGGGGTCCCAATCACCCTCTCGGGTTTATTTTGCAATAAGAACTGATTGGATGTACATTATCCTATGCTTAAAGGTTGGTACGCAATTACGTAGAGGCTAGCAATAGCAAGCTAGCTTTTGAAAGCTTAAAACTCCACCCTCCCTTCAGAAGTCACACCTTCTTCAAAACACACAAATTCCAAGCTCTGAATTTTTGCCTGAACCCAAACTCCCAAACTTTGTTAAAGGGGTCATCTGATGCCCTTTAGCACAAATTGGTATGATTCTTTAGACACTTAAAGTCATTGTGAAACTGAAGTTGAAATTGTTATCTTTTCCTTGTTGTCACATATATCCGAGTGAAACGGCATCTGAAATTTGAAAAAAATGTAGGGCGGGGCTTGATTTGGTCCTTGGGGAATTGATTGGATCGTTGGAGGGTGGGCGTTGCAAACAAAATGGAGACAGGTTTGAATGCGATTCTCTGAGAGGCGGTGCACCGATAGCCACACCCTCATCGGACCTGGCCGCACCCTTTCGCCATTGCATGTGACCGAAAATAGAAGAGAGGTCGTTTCGATGGGGGAGGGAAGGGTAATGTCTTGGATTAAAGATTATAAGGCTACATGAATTTTAAAAAAATAATGAAGTGCACAGATAAATCATTAATAATAAACACTACAATATTACATATAAAAAGAAGATTTGTCAAATTTGATTTCATGCCGACTTTAATGTAAATTTTGTAATATCCTTTGGTTAAATTTCCTCAATGGTTTTGTAAAACAACACCCTTTTTACCTCCTCAAAAACAATACAGCGACCCGTTTCAGTGCATGTCTCTTTAAATGATAATGAGCAACTGCTCACCCCACCCCTCTCTTCCATGGGGCGCGTCGACACAAGAGAAGAACAGTGCTGCCTTGGCGGTCGGTATACAAATGGCTGACGGCAGAAATATGCTAAGACGGGACAGTCCGTCAGTGGGCGTGGGCGGAGCATGAGCTTTATGACATCATAGTGCTCAGAAAAGCCTGATTATTGAGTGTTTAGGCTTTTTGAGGATTAAAATAAATGAGTGAATGGATTTTTTTCATTGTTCGGCAATGGTGTCCACACACTGAAAAGACACATTTATATGCAAACACCATATAAAAGTGAATTTTGCATCTGATGACCCCATTAATAAAACGTCAACAGGCAGGTAGGACTTCCTATCTTTTTCTTTGGACCGAATGCAATGATTGGACGAAATATTTTTTGGCCCTGAGACTTCCACAGAAGATATAGGTACATGTTTTAATATGTAGACAACTTTAACTTCTATTATTAATTGCTACAATATCAATATAGTGAGACTTTCAACCAGAATAACAAAAAGCGTTTATAAAACAATGTGTGTATTTCAACATACTGTGATTTGTCTGTGCCAATAGGCTTAGGCCGACATATAGTGCCGTTGGGATTCGGGCGTTGCGACCCGAGATCGATTTCCACCTCACGGACCTCTCCTCTCTCTCTCCCACCTCACTTCCTGTCCACTATAATACAAGACAAAATAAAAAGACCAACATACTGAGATTTGAGACAAACTAATTCTAATTTCGGATAATATTTTGGATGGATACATGCCAATTGGGAAGCAGCAACAGAGAGTGTGTGAGAGAATGAGAGTGAGAGGGCATGGAGTAGCCCAGATAGTGACACAAACTTGTGTCTGTGTTTTCTCGCTGGACCAGAGAAGATGCAGTGAATCTGTAAATGAAGCATGTTGCTCTTGGCGCCCCCTGCTCTTTGAGCATGTGTGTGTGTGTGTGTGTGTGTGTGAGTCAGTGAGAGAGAGATAGACACAGGCTCCTTTCAGCAGAGGCCTCCGTTCCTGCTACCGATCAGAGGAGCTTCATCTGATGGGCCGACAGAGACGCTCACTCCACGCATCAGCTCCCAAAAACAACAATGTGCTATCAGCCCTCATATACACTCCAACATAAACACACCAACACACACACAGTAGCCATATGTGCCATACACAAACACTCAGCTCAGCTCATTTGATAGAAGCCATAGACAAGCAGGGATAGCTCTGTGTGATTTCACAACCCTCCTTATCACTGTCGTTCAGCATGTGGGCACCGTGTCTAGCAATGTGTGCTTTGACGCCAACATTCATCAATTACTCACACACAATATCCATCCAAACGCTGCGCTGTGGCGTTCTGATTACACAGCGAGATCTGTTAGCACAAGTGCTAATAGATAAGTGAGCAGCTGGCGTGTAATGTTTGATTGGCACATGGCACCGGTCACATCTTTCCCCGAGGCCTCGATCGGCTGCCGTACCGCAGTTAAAAGCATCTGACGTTCTTTCGTACACTACTTACTCTGTGATCATGCTTCATAGTTCATTTAAGGTGCATTAAGTGAGGTAATTAATGTTCAGAATGGCATCCCAGCAAACAGAGAACGTTCTCAGAACTTCTGACAAGGTTCTGTCAAAGTTACTGACTAGTTTTGGTAACGCTTCCTTTTACGGTCCAGTTACCTATGTAAATAGTATGTACTTATTTTAGTAACCACAATTTCTCGGTAATAACTAGTACTAACTCTGAACCTACCCCTAAACCTACCCCTGTTCAATGTACTTACCTTATATTAGCCAGTAGTTTCTAGGTAAGTACACTGTAAGTACCCTGTAAGTACTGTACTGTAAAAGGAAGCG
>JAOTRC010000039.1:14169786-14185602 GCA_027497675.1 Cyprinella lutrensis
ATAAAATTAAGTTTGCAGACTGCAAGCTATGGTTCTCCTACTATATATGGTGATGTGTACTTTTTGTAAGTGAAAAAGAGCAAGTCATTTTATGAGTAAACAAAACAAAACAAAAATTGGCATTCCCAGAATACACTGAATGACATCTCACATTTGATGTATTAACAGTTTCTTAGTTTTTTCCCCTTATCCGTTATGTACATGATTAGGTTGTTACATCCAATAATATATGGGTTGTTATATCCAATCTTTTTTTATCCAATTTATTGCATTATTTTATTGTTGTGTGTTGCCATGATGGTGTTTTGTATTTGTATGTATGACACTGACTGTATGCACCTTCAATATATTAGTATTTACCTCAGCTTGTGGAAAAGCTTCTTGTGATCAACTTGATCACCTGTGTGTTTTGGTGGTTGTCAGTGTATTATTAAACACAAAACACATTTTAGTCATTTAGGACGTTGGTTAACCAGTTAATGAAATGTTGTTTTTACTCTAAATTTAAAGTTGACACCAAGAGGAAGTTACGATCGTCTTTTTGCCCCTATATTTTGACGTATATCCAAGTGAAACAGCTTCTCGAACATGAAAACATGTAGGACAGGACTTGATTTTGTCTATTGGGAATTGGTCGGGAATTGCTGTGACGTGAACACCTCATCAATAAACACGTCATCAGAGAAGGGGAGAGATGTCACTGCAAGAGGGAGAAGTTATATATACTACAGTACATCCTGGTAACCACAGCTGCTTTTTTTACCGTAAATGTTATAGATTTTACCGTGTACCAAATTATACAATGCTTATTGGATAAATTATAAAGACTACTTTGCTGGTTTCCAGAAATAGGGAAAAAATACACAATACTGACAGCTGTCAACACTCAAATGCTGAAAAACCAGGAGCAGGACTGCTTAACAGACAGTAGCTATAACACTTGGCAGTCTCCCAAGGTGTAAGATTGACTACTAAACATGAACTAGCCAACTGAGAGATCAACCCAGGAGAATTTAAGGCAGTTACACATTCTATTACGGCAACAAAGTGTGAAAATTCTCTCTCTCACATACAAACACACACACACACGCACTGACACACACACAAAGGAGTGCACAAATGCAAACACCTTTAGATTACACACACTTACACATGCGTGCGCACACACACACACAATGCTTATATGATAACTCAACAGCAGCAGAAGTTGAACATGTGTTGCGAGAACACTGGTGAAGGCTGGGAGGAGATAAGAAGGAAGGATTTTATAGCAGTCTTTGCATCCTAAGGTTATCATTTATGATTTTTAGCATATCCATCTGTACCAACAAAGGTTAAAATGCCACCCTGCTCAGTCATCATGATGACATTTCACAGCCCGAGACTCTCTTTTTCATGTGTCGCTCTATGGCTAATCCTATTCCAATTCTCTTGTGTTATTGTTGCTTCATTTACACATTTTGTCTGGATGATCAGTCAGAGCACAATTGTCACCTATGCTGGGCAAGTCACATTTGCAATCTGATGACAATTCATTTGTACTTTGATTATTTGCATATATTGTGGTCAAATGGCATGAGTAAAGCTAAGTGTGCAATCAATGATGATGAAGTATCTAAAACCACATGAATTCCAACCCGACTGTTTCAAGCTGAAGTCACAATGTAGAAAATCAGATTAGAATCTTATTTATTTCCACATATTGGACCACAAAGAAATGAACATCTTTGATTCAATGCTTAGATTAAATTCAGGCTGCATTCATCTGTGATGTAAATTCAGTCTAATGGACCAAGGAGTAGATAGAGTAATATTGATGGAAATATTAATGTGATAAAAGGTGTTTAGGGTGGTTTGGAGTTAAGGAAGCTTTTTTTCTGCCACAAAGTTTTAAAAACAACAATAAATAAATAACAATTATGTGTCACGATTTGGTCTTGTCTTTTAATTTGTATAAACTCGTTGTATAATCTTTCATTTTGAATAAACTCTTGGGTTCTCTCGCTACAACTTGGCTCCAGTGGATCCCTTAGATTATGTTAATTCTAACTTTTCTTAAAATTGCAACAGATATACAAACTTTATCTGGCAATGTGATTTTATGTCTTATTTTTTTTCCAAGTAACTCCAGCTTTCTATCTCACAGTTCATTGTTTATTTCACATAACTGCAACCTCACAATGCCCTTTTTTATTTTAAAGATTTTATCACAATTAACTCTTGTATGTTTTACTCTGATGTAGCGTTTCACAGGACAGTGAATTCTGATGAATATACTGAAACAACTTTTGGTATCTCAAAACGTCAATTTTTACATTACAAGCATGTAGATGGCAGAGCACCGTGCTTGATGAGCATTGAATGACAAATCCATGAACATTAATTAAAACTTCAATAATCGCTTCAGCACTTACTGTATGTGATGTTTTCCATGACATGTCGAGCATGGCTGGAAGAATTTGCTCCCATTCAAACACTAGCACTGATATTACGCTTATTTCATTTAAAAAAACAAAAAAAATCAAAAAAATGAAATGAAAGCTAAATTCCTTAAATGTGTGTTGAATAACACTGAAACCTGAAAAAAAAAAAACACTTTAAACAACATCATATATTATAATCACGCAGACACAGAGTGGCACAGTGTTAAAGGCCAGCCAATAATATAGCTCTCCGAAGCCTCTGGGATCGAAACGTCCTTCAGTTAAGTCACATGATCAGGCTCTGGACCTTGACAAGTTTCTATCCAGTGCTATAAAACTTATATATATATACTCTCTGACAAACTCTGTCACCGTAACCTCGGAGACCACACGAAGGGAAGGAGCAGAGAACAAAAGGCTTGAACTCAGACATCACAGGCAGGCAATGCAATGAAATATCTGCCTCGACACTGTGATGTTCTGTCAGAGAGCGACACGTCTCCCTCTCCTTCATTCGGCTTCCAATTCCTCTAGCCCCCTCTTCCGCTTTCGCTTCCTCTCCTTGCTCTTTTGCCGTATACCCCAGAGCAGGCTGTCCTTCAAACTTATCAACGGGCAGCGGCGTTGTGAGCGAGGTAATTAAAAGTCAGCCGTATATCTGGGAAGAGATAAGTGCATCGCGAGCAATGTGTAAAAATGTGGGGTCGGGATAATGAGGGGTTGGGGACTGTTGGGCTGGTTTTAATCAGGGGGACATTCGCAGCTAATTGGAGATGAGCTGAACTGACTCAACCTGGAGAGACACATCAACATGCTGGAGCTAACTGTCCCTCAGGACACATGGGAACGTCACAAGCCTCCCTGCCCTTTCTTCTATCTTAATTGCCATATTGAGTTATGTTAATCATTTCCTTTTCTTGTTAAAAGGTAGTTTTTCCCAACTAATTCAAAGTTGGCAGATGCTGTGCAGGGTGTTGTGAGTTTCAAGACTCTGAGAGAAAATATGGCTAATTTATAGCAGCCCCAGTGATGCAGGCACAAAAACACAGTGGCAGGGATGGAGTCGATTGGCCCTAATGAGAAAGCCGAGGACAGATAATAAACAAAACCACAAAATGCAAATAACCAACTCAGATCTTAGTCAATTAGTTACAAACGCAGGCCTTTGGTGTTTCGCCTTTTCATGCTGGTCCCTTTGCTGAGGTAAATCTTTACATGGATATACAGCTGAACTAGCATATTATTATTCCCAATATAAAAACATACATTTCGCTGTGCTGAAATAACTTGCGGTTTATTACTTGCTTCCCCCTTTCACAGATACGTACAACCTACATAACTCAAAGCACTGTAATTGTCCTTCATGTGACTTAAGCAAAGAGAATCACAAGCACTTGGACGTGTTGCAAATGTGGAGTCCAGCTTCAGTGCGCTTTTCCTTGGCAAGGAGACAGATCTTTGCATGAGCTGAGAGAATATTTAGAGGCATCCAGACATGGCCAAAGCTCTAATGTTCAGTCTGCAGCTCACCTTGCCTGCGGCCTGACAAATAAACGTCACCCTTATTATTCTGACAAATGTCCTTTGTCATCTCTCTGTGACACACGCTCCTTCTGCAGGCAACGAACGATAGATAGCGTTTGAAAACATGTCACTACATGTCATTCAGTGTTTGGTTGGCAGGGACAGGATGGATTGACTCATATGCGGTATAAATTAGCCTGTGATGCAAATGATGGAAACTCTCTTGTGGTCACTTTAAAGTAAAAGTTCATCCAAAACCGAAAATTATGCCATTCATCTTCATGTCATTTCGAGTCTGCAGTGGTCTTGTATTGTCCTAAAGGGGATTATTTTGTGATAATGGCCAGCTAATTGTACATTATCCAGCTTATCACACACCAAATAGACATTAAATATTTATTTGAAATTGAATTTCTAATTTTACCAGTATATTGACGTAAAGCTTCTGCTAATAAATAAAACAGTTCATTATGTAAATAACAGTTGACCTACAGTATATAACAAGATGAACACTTCAACAGTATTTAGACCTTTTGCACCAGAGAAACGTGGGCGCCACCATCTTTAGAATATTTTCTTTGAACTTCCGTTTTTGCGGTCGCTCTGTATGGCATTGCTGGAGTAATTAGCTTTTGAATTGGATTTACTTAAAGTAAAGTTAACAAGAACTGCAATGTTTAAAGCAGATGTCTTAACAAATGTAAGTAGACTGGGAAGATTTTAAAACAAGCCATTCATTTATAAATAGGCAAGAACATTGTGAAAATACAGACAGGAAGACAAAAGACAACGAGCGCAGCGCTGAAAAATGGTGGGGCTACATAAGGTCTATATCAGTAATATTAAAGTCCAAGCGAACTGAAAGTTATAACCGACTTCCTTACTGTGACTTATTTCCAAGTGAAACTGGTTATTGAAAATGACGCCATCAGAGAAGGAACGCCAATACAGAGGTGAAGCAAATTTTCAGATTTTGAATAGTTTACGAAGAATATTTTTTGGATTAACTTGCCCAGATTAATTGTTCACCACAAAACTGACAATGTGTGCTAACAAAGTAAATAGAGTCAGTTTTTATTTCATGCAGACTTATACGTAAGTCATCTGAGTTTATTTTCATTAATAACAGAGGTGCAAGATGGCGTCAATCACGCTTGTTTGAATGAATGAAAAGATGTTTCAGAGACCCGGATCAGCCAACCCGATCTCACGAGAATTCGTACGAATTTTACGTGGTGGCTAATTCGTATCAATTCGTACGACCTCACTTGTACGAATTAGTACGTTTTTGCTAAATCGTACATATTTTAAGAATTGGTCAATTCGTATGAATTCGTACGAATGGCCTACCCGTGACCCCGCCCCTAAACCTACCCATCACGTGGATTTGGACAAATCGTACGAATTTGTACGAGTGAGGTCATATGAATTAGTACGAATTAGCCACTTTTTAATTATTCGTACGAATTCGTATGAATTGGTCGTGAGATAGCGTAGGATCAGCGTTTTTAGTCCGTTTGACCATTTAGAATAAACAATCCCAGATAATCGTATAACAAATGTCCCCCAAGGAGAACCATTGTTTCATACTGTTGTGGTTTTTAACAAAAGCCTTGGAGTTGGCAAAAGTCAGTCAGATGACACAAAATGACATATAAATGGACAAAATAAATGGGCATATCTGCAGGGTGTAGGTAACATGGAGAAAGAGTGCACACTGTTCATTTACATACTGACATGAAACTGTACAATGCTGGTTTAAAACAGGTTTCTTTTAAGTTAAGTAAAAATAAGTTAAACTGTTACACGTCTTTAAATGTAAGAACATGTCTAAACAAATAATGGAAAATTCACTTTGTCATCAGAAGAAGTAGCAAATACAGTCAGGCTAAATTGACAAACCAATACTCTTTTCCCAAGACTTGTGTGTTTGGTGGCTAAAGTCTCATGGGCATGTCATTTAAGAACACTGTTCTACATTGATGTTTAATTTCCTCTCATTAGAACTATCCAGTGTCTGGCTGCTGCAGTGGTTTTATTTGACTGCAGGCACTGTTTGATGGGATAGAGTGTCTTGCCAAAATTGCCATTCATTAGTAAACAAACTATTTACCCTGAGCACACAAAAGACACCAGTTAAAGCCACAGCCGATGGCATGAATCAAATTCCGATAGGGTAGATCTATCAAAAGCGCACTGGCTTCCTTTAATCAGTGGTGTTTTCAGTGTGAAAGCAATCAAGCCTTTACACACTCCACCACTGGTAATTAAAATAAACAGACTGTACACAAACTGAACCACTGACAGAAAAGCAGGGACAGATGAGTTCAGCCTAATTGAGTCTGAGTACCGCCTTCCGCTTCTCTTTTTTAATAAGTTTGTCTTTTATTTCTCCATTGTATCACTTTTTTAAGGATAAAATACAAGCATGCATAATAACTCTGCAGATTCTCACACAAGTCTCAAAGAAAACAGCATGCTTTAAAATGCCTGATTTAAAAAGATAAATGCACAGATCCAACATCGCACTATTTTAAATTATGCTGAATAATATTGGAGGCTTCGAAGGCTTTAAACAAATGCCTGTTGTGACTGCATTCAATCCTGGTGAAAGGCTGAAAAATATTTGACTCGAAACTACAGCAATCAGCAACGTGGTACTATAGGGCCATAACTCATGATCAGCAACAACCATTTCAGTAAGGTATGGGATGAAAAACACAGAATCTGTCATTTAACCTTAGGCAATCTCCTCCAGTCAACGCTGATTTAATTCCTGCTCCATCAAGCACATGTTTGCAGCTGACTGACCGTCAAAATCAATGAGGCCTACTTGTAAAGTCTACATCGGTTTCCACTGTCTACCAATGTTTTATTTATTTTTCTGCCATTTGTTATGCATCAAACGGGAGAAAGCTGAAGGAGCCAATGACTGAAAACAAAAAAAACTCTCCAGTGTCTATCAACATCGACATCATGCTTACATGACCTAAGCTACTCTATATCGTTCTGACACTTCAGTTCATGAGCACGGTGAACGGTCGTAACTGAGTCTTTGATATTTGTTGATTTGGAGCAACATTACTTCGGGTCAGAAGTGTCTTGGTCTATTAACCCAAGAGTCAGCCCTTCAATTCAGGGAAAATCTGTTAAGTAACAGTTCAGTGATTCAGAGACTTCTCTCAGAGACTGCTCTGTGAATTTTTTACTTGCAGCAAGACAGGAGAGATTTTGAATGAGTGGAGATTTGCATTTTGCTATGGATGGTTCTGGATTAATATGGGTGCAAAAAAAGAGATGTCATAAGCCAATCTTATGGTTCTCAAGTCTCACGCATTAGCTGTGAGACACACGCAATTCAACCAGTTCACTCGCCACACTGTGTTTCTCAAGCTGAAAAGGCTATATCAACCAAGTTAAGAACAACATCGCGTGAACACACGTTGTGATGGAGAAGGTAAGTTGGAAGAAAGCTCGGCTAGTACATTTAAAATATAGCCCATCGTATACATTATTATTGATGCACTCTACAACTACTTTGCAACCGGTCCAGAAGCTTTAGTTCTCTGAAACTAAGGGAAATGTAAGTGGGTATGCGAAGCAATGAAGAAGTATCGACTAGACCAAACTGTTTTTCCAAACAGTTTGGAGCAATTTGTTATATTTTTGTAATTTCAGTATATTTGTAATTTTGAAATATATAGAGTTTATTTGTTGTGATGACTTGTTCTGCCATTTATCAGATTTACCAGTTGTTATAACTTCAATTTGAGCTGGTTAATTATGGACAATGGGTAAAATTGGGGTAAAAGTCTCACTCCAAACTTTTTTTAAAACTTGAGAACCTTTATCTAATATAAAATATCATGGGTGACGAAACTGCGTGGTTTGCTGAATGACTGCCATCCTAACCCTGTAGAGGGTTTAATTATTTTGTCTCCAGTTATTTACAGGTCAGTTTGGACGTCGCTGTCACATAACTGAATTAAACACGCAATAATAAATAATTAATGGATATTATACATGGATGAGAACTTCATTATTCTAATACTGCCTAAACATCACCTATTACTTGCAAATTACATCATTAATCTTTCATAAACATGCTATGGGAGTTTCAGAAAGGGCATCATTGACATTTACAAAGATTCCTCCAGGAATTACTGGGGTGCAGGAGTGTAGATTCGGATGTGAATTTAAATTTTCTCATACATATCACCCCGCCAATTATTATGGAATATTACATGTGTTGCTTCTGTTCAAACATTCACCGCACTCTTATAGAGATACACCTCCCAAGCAGTGTTGTGTTAAAATCATCGGGCCGTTATCAATTACTAATATGATTTTTCAGCTTTAAGTACAGCTAGGATTTTGTATGATGTCAACAGGCTAATTACAGAGAGAACGTTGAAATATGAAGATGAGTATTCACCAACAATTATCACCGCAGTGTTATTTTTTCTGAGCTGATGTTAATTACGTCCAAGAATCATGCATCGGACAGATCAAAATGACGTGGGAGTTGAATGAATTCCATCACGATTAAACGTCAATCATTGTGTCATCTGCTCTCATGATAATGACAGAAACAATAGCTGTGCATATTGCATGACATTATATTTGCGTCTGAAGTTTTGCATGTGTAGTCTTCATCATGATATTGGAAGTGTGGATAAAGATTGAAAATAAATAAAAGAAAAAAAAAGAAAGGCATACGCTTGGAAAAACAAAAAAATGTCAAAACAAGCAATAAAGATCAAAATCAATAAACTAAAAGAAAAACAAAAGGTCATGGTGAGGAAAGATGAATTTTAAACACACCAAACATACAAAATATAACACTTTCTGAAGCTCATAATTTGAGTGAATTGCTTATAGCAACTCTTCAAAATGTTTTTTTAAATTTATTTTATTTTTCTACTATTTAATTTCAGTTTATACTATACTATACTGTACTGTACTATACTATAGTATACTATATTATATGTAAGTGTATTAACTTTACTTTTTTCTATTTGGTGGAAATTATGGCCAACTGCCCCAAATAAATAATAAATTAATATATATAAAATTTATAGAAATTGTTTATAATAGAAATTATTCATATTGTATTATATCATACTTTTAAATGTGTAATGTGTCATATTTTATCATGGTTATTAAATAGGGATAGGGTTTAGACCAGGTTTAGGGTTGAACAATAAAATTGAGGGAATCATTTGAAAAGTACCAAAAATAATTGATGAGCATAAAAAGTTTGCCAGCCATTTTTAACATGTCCTTCACAAAAAGAAAGAAAAGTTAAAAATCTGTTTTCAGTTTTTTAATCAAAATCAACCACTGAGACATACAGTACAACTAAATCTTCACCTGAGTCTGGCAGCATGCTATACCCATTCTTAGTGTAGTGGTTGTAATCAGCCGTGTGAAACCAGAGGTGGCCTGATGTACTCTGTCCCCCATGGCTGAAGGGACTGCTAGGAAGGCTTCATTAGCATGTTGATTGCACACAGTGGTTAAGCAGCTACTGAGCCATAATGAAGCCAGGTTATGGTGAAGACATTGAACCGCCCAGTCTAGAAGCGACCTGTGTGTCTGCTGGGCTGCTTGGTGGAATCTGATCAAAACAGGCCCACAGGTCATCAACTCCCCCATCATCCCTTTAATTAATTAGCCTCACTGGTAACTGCTCTTACTAATGCTTATTTACTGCTAACTGTCACTAAATGTTGCATTTAAGCTATCCGATGTGAAAAAAGTGAATATGCCTTGTTATGAGGCCAAGTAGTAATACTACAATGTGAATAATGTAAAAAAAGTTGAAAAGCACTTTGCTGGCACATCAAAAAGAAATATATTTAAGATTATAAGTGACTGTGTCATTTTGTTTATTTAGACTTGCACCAAAATTATTTTTCTCTCCTGAAACTCCTTTGCCAAGAGAGAAATACATTAAAATTGACAAACAAAAAGCGAAATGTCTTTGAAAAGGTGAGACAAGTCACTAGGAAAAGTTGTAAATTACTATAATCACACGCCTAATAGATGACGGCTACTTGGCAGGGGGCTTTGTACGAAAATACTACTGAGGATTTTGTGTTATAGCCTCTACAATGGCAGAAAAAAAAATCACGATTCAGCCAATCAGACTTAAAACAGTGGAGAACAGTTCATCACGACTAAATGCTAATGTGCGATCCGTTGACAGAAAAAAAGTCCCCATGATAATGAAAAAAACAAGGCAAAAATAAGTCAAATTAAATAAAAATACCATACACATTTGGTTAAATCCATATTGCAGGCTGCTTCTGAAGTTGTTTTAACATTTCATAACCTTTATATACATATATGTATGAAATTTGCATATTGTCAACATGACTTACAGTTTGATTCCTTTTTTTGAACAGATCACAGACCCTTAATTGAATACCTGATTGAACAAAGCACTGTTATTCAGTGTTACACGCAAAACCACTTTAGGAAAATAGGAATGGAAAGAGCTATAATCTATACCACAGTACTTCCAAAGAATTCTTTGCATGCTAGATGACAAAAGATGAAAATATGCCATCACGTTGCACACTCTGACAGCAGTTGTTTACTTAGGAGAGGTCATGTGTAATGCATGATCTTAGATGAATACCCAGTTGTCCTCCTCATCAGCATTCAGTATCACTTGTCTAACTCTCAGTTTCTATCATAGTATGGATACAACAATGCGGGCATGTTTCCTTTTTTACTGCTAAGCTGCAATTAACACAAAATAAATCCAAAGGCACCCCATGCTATTAAAGATCGCAGCCATTGAGCTGAATTATTTCTAATAAAGATGTGCTGAAAATAAAGATCAGCAGAGAGATATCAAAGCGGATGCCTACTGTGAAAGCTGCATGAATTATCTTTCACTAATTACCACGGTGAAGACTGGCTCTTGTTTCCCTATTGTTTAATTTACAGTATCAGTGAGGAGTCTATTGAGACCTAAAATCTCCCTTAGAAAAGACATGCAAAGGATAACCTTTTTTTGGCTCGTTCTTCTTATATCATTACTTCATGATGGGACTGTAGGGAGCTAATCTAATTAAATATTATTTTCTTTTCATCCCTATATGGAGAATCAATGAAGGTAAGAGCTGTGTAAAATATGTCCCATCACTTCAGATAGTTATCAATAGTATGTGAGTGCTTTACTAGTTGGAACACCTTGGATGAAATCAACAAAAATTTGTAAATGTTTTTGAACGTACATGAGCTGTTTTTGAGAGAAGCACCAACTTTTTTTTCTTCTAAAAAAATAACTACTTGCAGATCATATATTTTATTAAAATACACAGTGACTGCAGTTATGTCTAGGAAAAAAAAAAGAAAAAGAATAGGCAAATGTAGATCACACTCCGCAAACTCGTACAATATATTGGACAGATTTTATGCAGGTAAACTACTATTACTGTTGAAATTGGATGAAAAATGATATTCTGTGTATGTCATTGAGGCTGTTGCATAAGTGGCCGTAGTCCCCATGTGGCACAGAACCGGAGTCAAATTTATTATTACTATCACACAGCATGTCCTTTCCCTTGTACTTTAGCTGATCCTTGGCCTGTATTTGCATTGCTAATTCTGCTCTTGTCTCTCTCTCGGCTCCTCTGTGATAAATCAGCTGAAGCAGATGGTCTTTAATTCCGCTGTTGAGTCACTTGCTTGTTTTGAGGCTTTTTCTTATTCAAGTCCTGCGCTGTAACTTTCACTACTGTGCATCCGGTGCTTTATAAGCAAAGGGTACGGACTAGGGTGGTTTAATGGCAGCTGAAAACAATAAAAATAATGCAAAGGTCTGCATTAACTTTTTTTTTAAAAAGTTTTTTTTAGTAAAAACTTATATAAAGTCAAAAATATGATGGAAATGGAATCCATTTTGTTACACTAATAAAAGTCATTTTAAGGATCATGTTATAACTTATTGATGTTCTTTAAGGGATAGTTCTGTCAAATTCTGTCATTTACTCATTCCAAACATTCTGAAATTCTTCTACGGAACACAAAAGAAACTATTATGAAGAGTGTTGGTAACCAAACAGGAATGTTTGGGAAGCAAACTTCTATTGTATAGACAATAATAAAGAAATGAAAATTGTTATATTGCACTGAAGAAAGTCATTCAGTTTTGATCTGATCCGTAAGTGCTCAAAATAAGAAAATTTTCCTTGATCGAATTATTAAACATGCACAATGTCAATGAAAATCCGCAAAAAAATTAACTTCATTGGAATCGTTAAAAGAATTAACCTTTAAAACAACTGAATTAAAAAAAGGAATAAAAAGGCGAGGAACAAGTGACAGCAATGAGACTAATACAAATGTAAGAAACTGCACAGTTTGTCATCAGTCTAACAGAGAAAGACACAGCTGGTGACGCTCACCCAGAGCTTCTGTATATCAAGAGAAACAGAGAGACAGAGAAATTAACTTCAGCTTAGCATAAAAGACACTAAGCGATGCAAAGGGAAAACAAAAAAAAAGCATCCGAAAGAACATCTTGAGGTCAGAGGGGATTTCGACCTGTGAAACAGCAAGAAAGACAAGACGTTAAACATTCATTCTGAAACGGCGCAGTAACAGAGCAGATTTATTCTGACATCGAGGGACAGGCACAAAGACAGAACACTTCTGTATTTTGCATGGATCAAAAAGCGAGAGCCGGAATCGGTCTAGGGAGGTCTGGATTACGGGGTTGAGCATTGTTGTGATACCTTATCGCGCTGACACATTCTCTCAGAGTGAACACTTTGCCAGGCTTTTAGTACACGTCCCTCAGTGCAGTGGTAGTGTGTAATTGCACAGTAGACTCCCCAAAGTAGTAAACTTGCTCTTGCTCATGCCGTTTTCTCAAAGTTCAGTCAATTTACTTTCACCATGATGCCATCATTTCTGTAATGAGCGCCACAGATACACTCCAGCGATTAATGATGCAATGTATTGAAGGCTGATTTATTGCGATAGCAGGGTGCACTGACTTCCAGAGCGGCACAAATCAGGGCCAGTAGGTCACTCTGTGGCCATGGTGTGTTCAAATAAAATATGTTTCCAAATCTAGTTTATTTTTTATCCTTTATTTCTGCCAAACCTGCAAACAGTAACAAATGAATATAAAGCTTGAAAAAGGACATGAAAAAAGTGCTGCATAATAATATTATGTAAGAAGAAATAATATTTCTAAGCAGCACAGATGCATGGAAAACATGACATTAAAGAAGTTTATTTAAAAAATATTTCTGTTTCAAATAAATGCTGTTCTTTTGAACTTTCTTTTCATCAAATAATCATGAAAAAGTATCATGGTTCCCACAAAAATATCCACTATTTTCAACATTGATGATAAATTCTTGAGTATCAAATAAGGATATTAGAAGTAATGATATTAGAAGTAATGATAAATTCAGCTTTCCCAAAACAGGATTACATTTTAAAATAGAAAACTTTTTTTTGAACATTTATTAGGATCAACCCCATGAGATGACATTTCGTTTTCATGGGGGTCCTCAAGGGAGTTTTGTTGTTGCATTTTTAACCTCTTGAAGAAATAGACCTGACCACATGGTCTATGAGACGAAGGACCTTGCTGCAAATTAATATTTGAAGTACCTCACTCACACTCACAGTAAAATTCCACTGTAAACTCATGTTTACATATGAAATGAGGTCTGGCTATATAATGAAATGCAACTAGAAGATCAGGTTCTTTTCTGTACCTCAGATGAGCCTGTGAGTCCTAATGTTGTTCCTAATGTTGGGTTCTTCTTCTTTTTTAGTCCAGAACATTTGATATTTTGTATTGATTATCTTTGAACTGATGATAAATTTACCTGACATAATAAATTTTTACATTTGATGATTCTTCTGACTGACTTTGATATTATTTCAAAAAGGAGTCAAACTTATATTTAATGCAGCACATATTTCATTAAAAACCTCTCCATTTTATAGAGTCAGATGAAATGATGAGAAAATACTGTACATACTAGATATGTATTGCATTTAATAAAAATTCTTTTGCCACGCGGGAAGACAATAACATGCAGAGACCTTCCGTGCTGATCGCATGCCGGACTTTGGGCCGACCGAGTGCGATTTTACAAAGCATAAACAAATATTACCGAACAGTAGTAAAGAAAACAAACACAGTAAATCAAGTAAATGCAAACGAATCTGAATTGAAATCGGAATCAAACCAAATTGAGAGGTTGTGAAGAGGGATCGAGTTGAATCAAGAAGTCAGTTTTGACATCCAGCCCTAAAGAACAAAATTACATTTCCCTTGGTTGCAGTTCTGTCAGTCTGGAATGACATGACCGTGTATAAATCCTGGCAGAACTGAATGAACCACCCCTTCAAACAGACGAGGAAGGCAAAATTCAAGTTTAGATTGAAAAAACTGTGTACTCGAGGAATCCTTCTAGCTTGCCTTGGATTACCAAACTGTCACATACCAATTGTCTGTTTTCATTTCCCTGTTATTGAATCTTGTTCAGCCAAATTTATTACCTCCACATATGCAGTATAGCAATGATGAGAACTCAAACTGGTCTCGGGCTGATCGAGGGACACATGGAGTA
This sequence comes from Cyprinella lutrensis, assembly GCA_027497675.1. Lineage (NCBI taxonomy): Eukaryota > Metazoa > Chordata > Actinopteri > Cypriniformes > Leuciscidae > Cyprinella > Cyprinella lutrensis. The sequence goes on from JAOTRC010000039.1 coordinate 14,184,350, forward strand.
ATACACCTCTCCAGCGGGGTTTGTGGAAATGTTCATAAACATCAGCAAAACAACCAGAAACATGTCACTGGAACTGCCATGTCAGTTTAATGTCATAAACACTGACATTCCCTCCTCAGGGTAGGGGGGTGATGCGTTATTTCCCCTGAAATAATGTCAAAGAGGTCTCATTTTGAAAGAAGGCTAGCACCATATTATGCATCTGTATCAAAGATGGCATGCTTTTACAACAAATATACCATTCATATGGATCATCAGTGCTTTATTTGCATGCTGGGCTTCATACAAATAAAGAAAACACCTTAGAGAGGTTGTTTAGCAACCTGCATTACTGTGATACTGTCACTCACTGTAGTGTTACCCTCACCTTCTGTGTGTAGGGATTTGGCCCATGAGGTAAAACGGGAGCCCACGAGCCTGTTAATTATTCATTTTTGAATCACTGGTTTCTCCATGACATATAAAGTTATTAAAATCCTATTATTCATTCTCATCTGCAGCGAATATGTATACATGGGGCCTGAAGGAGGGAAAATTACTTCTTTTTTCCCTCTTAATTAAGTTAACAGACAGAAACTGCTGAATTGTGTTTTGTGCGCAGAAAATATTTATTCATCACTAAATTAAATATTAATGTCCCTTTTTTGAGTACATGTAGAAAAATGACCTGAATGTTTGACCTGGTATGGAAAAAATAGATTGTTTTGGGAAATGCTGAAAGGTCTTTCTCTTTTTTTTGGATGGAGTAGTACTTATGGTTATGAAATTTCTATCCACACTTCTGAATTCGCAGTTGGTGAAGGTTGATTTATTAGCCAAGGGTCATGCAAAAAAACACTATAGGTCATTCTCAGGTTGGTACCCAAATGCCTAAAGCCTCAAAGTTCCAATCATTTGTATACAGTTCACAAGAAGAAATGCATTCAGACCAAAAAAAAAATACTGTAAAGTTTGCTTGCAGCACTGGTTCGATTTAAGCGAGAGGAATTCAGCTTGCTACGCACAGCTCCTTAACCCTGCTGTACTGGTGCTTAAGAATCTCATGGAAAAGAATAAGTGCTCTCTTTATCCATGCTTTAGAGTGCCTAAGGGTGAAGGGCAGTTCTAGCTCAGCTGTCAATACTGTCCATCTCGAGAGAGAGTCAAACAGACTAAGGTCTTATTGGCAGCTCAGTCAGGTAGTGTCCTCAAGGAATTAAAGCTACAGTAAAAGCTTCACGTTTACTTCACTAACGGACAACCAAAACATACAG
>JAOTRC010000039.1:14185702-14199424 GCA_027497675.1 Cyprinella lutrensis
AGGTAGTGTCCTCAAGGAATTAAAGCTACAGTAAAAGCTTCACGTTTACTTCACTAACGGACAACCAAAACATACAGACAGCCTCACAAAGCAGAACAACAGATACAGCATAAAATCCCATTGAAGGCTCATAGACAGAGAGTAATTACAAACTTGGGCAAAACTTCACACATGACCCTCAACAAAATGTATACTGCACACCGACAACATTACAATAAAGCTATGCCTAACTATACTGATACTAAAGTTAATAAACAGCATAGAACAGATAAGTGAGGATTGTTATATTTAAAACTTCCAGGTTCATGGTGTAAGACTGAGTACACATTTAAGCATAAAAAGCAATATACCATGGCACTTCTTGTGAAAAAGTACACCTATAGCATACTTTAGTAATACAGAAATAATACACCTCAAAATAACAGTATTTCGATGTTTCATGGGGACATAGACATAATGATTTTTATACTGTATAAAGCTACCCAGAAAACTTATTATTGTCTTTTTCACTCAGTGCATAACAATGGCAGCACAGTTTTTCACCACTGTCCCCTGAAATCTTATTTTATGTAGCCTTGATTAATCGGACTATATAAATGTCCAACCAGTGCCCCCTCACCACACACCGCCATAATCAGTGTGCATGGAGCTGCTACCGTAGCAACCAAACTCCCGCTGCTTTCTCGCAATCGAAGGGGGGAAACTGGCATAAACGGCAGATCGGTACGGGAAGCTGATTTTCTAATTAAGGCCAGTCCAATTTTTTTGTTCAGGTCGTGTGATATTAATTATGATTTGTTGGTTGTTGACATATCAATAAATGAGCAATTTGATATTCTTTGCCCCTTGGGTAATAAGCAGCCTGAATAATTTCTTCTCCTGTTTATTTGAAGCCTGCTTCGACTGATTATAAGATATAACGCCACAGATTATGATTACTAAGGAAACAATTGTCTTTCCCCGTGTTTTGTGATTCAGACATCTGTTACAGCTTGGCAAGCATCAACGGCGTATGTCTCACATTTGTTGTCTTGCGCTTGAGAGCAGTTGTGTGTCTCTCCTAATGCGGAGCTGGCTGTTTTTCCTAAATCTGGACATGTGTGTGTCTTTCTGCAGCGCTGAAAGCTACATCAGATCTCCCGTTAATGTGATCCCTGTCTCCGTTTGATTGACAGGCCGACCTGTCCCAGAGGAATGGGCGAAGACAACACATCGACAAAATGATTTAAGGAAGGCAAAACAGACTCTTGTCATTATCTGGTCTTCAAATGAAGGTCAAAAACACTGTTTACGCCCTAGTTTTGTCTTCTCATTCACACCCCTTACCACTCGTGAAGGCCATGCAAAATATTCATGACAAAGGGCTGGCATTCAATGCTTGACTAAACACCACAATTAAGATCCAATTTACTTAACTCGACCTTGGCGCTTTCTAATGCTATAAACATTTACCCGCTTTCAATTCTCCAACCTTTACCAGGCGTTAAAGAAAGTCTCAAGCACCTCATTATTTGAATATTAATAGTGCATTATGCATGCAATAAAAGCATGTGTGAGCCTGTTTAATCAGGTTTTGTTTAGCTGTTGTACCAGGTATGCTTCAGAAAATACTATTTCTTTACTGATGGTGTATAATTTTGAAATGAAAGGGTCTGGAATGTTTTTAGCTATACAGCACTGGGATTGCCCATTAGTTCATATTATGAGTATTCAATGCTTGATTAATTCAGAAACATATCTTCCAAACGACAGAATAAGTCATACAGAGGAATGTCATTGTGGACAAGTGGAAAAGAACAAATTTTACATTTTACCTGCCTTTTTTTACAATTCAGGGTCTGAGCCAAGCAAACATTTCTTGGGTTGAGTATTTGTCTTCCTGTCGTCTCCTGCCTGAAGCCAGCTCTGAGGTTTTAATGCCAAAGCCTTTTTGTTTATAACTCTATCTTTAATAAAGACACACAGATACAGTGTGATGGGGATATTATGTGTAATTCTATAGATACACATGCAAATGAAAGACTGAATGGACAGCAAATGATGCAACATTTGGACTTCCATGCACTACACACTTACCACACACACACACACACACACACACCTTCACGCCATTGACTTTCTGCCAGCACATTTTGCTGCCACTGCAGGACTTGACATTTAATGATCTTTAGACAGAGTGATGTCACATTTATCAGTCTTCATCAGAGCAGACAGATCCCAAACCCCCAGTGTAAAGACAAGCCCGCGCAGCACACACAGCCACACACACTCACACTCCGTCTCGCTTCTTGCACACATGCATATAAACGCAGTCACATAGCATTTAGATAATTATCACCATGGTCATTTACATCTCGAATTGTAGAAGTAATCTTAATTCCCTCGGACAACCAACAATTTATTTAACACATAAATCTTTTTTTTCTCATATTTCCGTTCGTTTTTATTCAGAGCCTAAATAGAAATCCAAAAGAGCCAAAATAGTTATATTTACACAGTACATATTTTATGTCATAGCTCGTTCTGACATTAAAGCTGCAGTCCGGCGTTTTTCCTCTTTGTTGCCATCTCTGTTCGAAATCTGCAATTGCAGTCATTCGTGGAATTATATTCTACTAGCCGAGACTCCCTCTTTATGTGTACAGATGTAACGTAATAACTCAATATTGCCTACTAGCAGAGACTCCTCATTTATGTGTACAGATGTGACGTAATGACGCAAAGACATGCTCGAATTGCTGAGGAAATCCACCAGTACCACTAGAATTAAAAACATTATTACAAGCTTAACGCTTTGAATTGAGGAATTCATACAATACAGCTATTCATACAATACAGTCGAATAGCTAGCACAGAGTTGAACTTCCAATAATAAAATGTATCTTTAATAATGCATTTACATAATAGATTGATTACAGTTTACACAGATTTATTTTGTTGCCGTAGAAGCACAATTCTGAAGCCAAGGACATAAACAACTCTGAGAGTACCATCCAGGTTTATCTAGAATTACAGTAATTATGAAATGACATGAACTCTGCATATTTTGCAGTGGTAGCCCCACCCAATGTAAAATCTCATTGGTCCATAATCCGACTGCTCATAACTGTGCATTATCAAATATCTTTCAAGTGGCTTGTCACGCCGCACTGCACTTTTGCATTCAGGGTGTACAAACCAATTGCTTGCAATGCACACAGTGTAACGTAACACCAGCAACCGCACTTCGATTTTTATTCAGCACAGCAGGAAAGAAAATTAACAGCCACATATTTCCAAGTTACAAAGTGTCTACACTATCACGGCAATCAGTTTGGTTTTTGCACCACATCAAATTCATTCCATCGCATAAATGAACATCCTCATAAACAGAGACATCAGCGGAGGGCATCAGTCTGTACATCATCACAGCCATAATCTTGTCTTTGAAATGGAAAGTTCGAACGAAAGCTTATGCCCCTTTAATTATGTTTGAGTAAAACATCAGATGCATTGATCTCCTCGAGTAATTCATCTATTAGGAAATAAAGTCGTAAAAAGAGTCTCACATTAACGATCTGGCAGAGGATAATAGTTTAGATTGATTGGACCGACAGACCAGCTTTTTATGGGCCTTATTAGCCCAGCTAAGGATAGAGGATCCAGGGCCGACGCGGCAGTGCGCTCTGCAGATTTATGGGAGAATAATGCACCTTGGCCCAGGCTCTTTTTGCCCTCGACACCATATCCTATTAACCTCGGTAATGTTTATCAATTTAAGTGTGGCCAACAGCATAATACTTCTGAAATAACGTTATTGAAACATTGACCCATGCTGGTGACCCAAGGTGGAATGTGATTGCTATGGAGGAGGTCAAGATGGGGCTGGGAGACCAGAGGACACCCAAGACATTAACTCCCCCCGCTGAATCGCTCCACCTACGGTAGCAATCTCTCCCTCATCTCATCTACTCTCAGGGAAGAGTGTGAACGGAAAGATTGACTGTTCGATGAGCCCAGTGGTGCTGGCTTCATTCAAACATTGGGACAGTGGGACATTACACACACACACACACACACACACACAAAAGTTATGATGCGTTTAAACTGAAGCAGCAAAACTCAGTGCCACTAAAACACTAGAAAGCCTCCACCTTGAGGTTTGTTTGTTGCAAGTATGTTTAATCCATGTTCATTTCAGCAGTACACACGATTTAGGATCGTTCACACAAAAGATGGCAAATATAAATTTTAATAATCATTCTAATTTTATAACAATAGCTAAATCCACACAACAGCTCCAGTAACATCAGAAGAGCAATACTGTTAGAATAACTTTCAGAGCATTTTTTTTCCAGCTGATGAACAATAAACATTAGCATAATCTGCATATTTTAAATGCTCAAGAATGTTACTACCTTCACCTTGCATTGATTGGCTGCCGCCTGTTTTAGTTTGACATATAATTTGCATAAAGTTGAGCTTTCGATGCTCCAGAGTAAACACACAGTAAAACATGATACTTTCTTATTGATATTTTAGCAAGGAAAAGATTGAATCGGGGTAAAATTTGACGTAATTAATATCCAAGTTGGGAGTTTGTTTAGGTCAAAAAGTTCAGTCATTATACTGCAGATCTGCCCCAGGCAAAAACCAAAGGTTATGCATGTAAATCTTTTCAATATTTTTTATTAATTCTCTCAGTCTATTTAAATTAGTTAAAAAAATACGAATGGCCTAAGGCACAAATTAAATATTTCACAGTTTTGTATACAGAACTGGTGTGAATTGTAATCTAAAGGTTAACAATTTAATAGCATCAGAATATGATGTGCAGTTGATGTCGCCTTAACGTTGACTACACATACACATTCACTTTAATATACAGTACACAGTCCCAAGTATACAGTCATAAATCACATTTCCTACCCTTCTGCCAAGGCAGCACTGCTCAGGGTAAAATACACAGCATCACCCAAGCACACTGCCATGCTCGTAAATTCAGTGTGATGAGTAATGAGAGCGGTGGGCTCGCTTGCTCACTCCCTCCTTCCCACTTGCTTCGTCATTCAACTCTGACCCAACCCTGGCCCAGCTCAGAAGAGACTTGCTCTATGACCAATGCTGGATTGCATTGCAGTCACTTCTTAGTATCCAGAATTAATTATGCATTAATTTACCAAGATGATGACCAGCATATGTAGATTCTGAAAGCCAAAGGTCGGTACTCTGTGTGTGCTGGAGGTGGAATGAACAGTCTTCGCAAATTCTTGCCAGACATTTTTTAAGGAATACTTCATTAAAAATTGCTTCTCTTCTGTGAAACACCAAAGAGAAATGTCGAAGAATGTACTTGCCATGTAATGAAATGGAGTGGTCGATGATTTATGCACTATGTTTCAAGTCTCCTGAACAGTATTTTCTATATAATTTTTTCCTTCTGCTCTGAAATGGACTACAAAAACAGCATTTCAACACCATCTGATGCCAAAATCTTTTGGTTTTCATGTGATTCTGCCATTTTTTTTGTTTGAGAGCTACAGCAGAGAGATTCACTGAAAGATTTTCAGTGAATAAAGATAAAGTTATCATATGTCTAAGAATTTATCATATATGTCATTTGACTGCTTTTATGATTCACGTTCATGGTGTTTTTAACATTTTGATTTTGAGAGGATTGAGTCCTCAGAAGCACACACACATAGCCTATATACTATATTGGATATATAAATATATATCTATTAACTAACTTTAGCAACAATATTGTTTTAGCATCCCATCCTCATCTGTTAACTGTTACTCTCCTCTTTGGAAATGCATCTAAACTTAAGTTGTTGTTTTGGAATATAGAACTATAAAGAGTATCTTGACGTGCCTGCAAAAGCTCTGGTTCGCTTCAGCAATGAAAAAAGTTATATCAGCCCATTGAGCTATATTTATAGGGCTAGGTCACGCCTTCTTCGGCGCACCCATTGGATGTCATCAAAGGGCCTCTCTTGATAGGCTGCTGCAGTTGCTACAGGACAGCCAATAGGCACGCGATGCGGCTTGCCTATGTCTGCATGCTGCCGCAACACGTTTATTAATTAAAAATTGAGGATATTTTTTGGCCTCAATACATCAATAAAAAGAGGTTTTCCCCTAGTGTAAGATATTACGCAATACTCATTCCCTCTTCTAGTGAGAACCGAGGCTACGTTAGTAATGGAGTACGTTTTCAGATGAGCCTGGGTTTTACCCAAATTGTGTTACACATTTGAAATTGCTATCACAAAAATTGACACAGTTAAAAAGATTTTAAGTACAGTTTCCATGTTAAGGCATATTCCAATTTTAAAACAGTTTTCACAGGATTAAGTAGCTCAAGTGTTAAACTTTCGAATGATACCAAATTTATGATGAAAATGTGTTAAAAAAAAATGTGCCACCGTGCAACCAGGTTTTTCTACTGGGAACCAGACAGTTAAAGGGTAATTCTATTTTAAAATTTCTAATTTCGGTCTTTCTTGGCCCATCAATGTAGACTAGAGTTGAGCTCCACTCTACGCTACCGCCTGGAAATAATTTCACACAATGAAATCAGATAATGCATGCTAAAATAATATGACAACGTAAGAGCGTCAAGGCGGCGCCCACGCCATCAGCCAATGGGTTGGCGTGATTCTATATGGGCTTTAGACAATCGGCACACTTACTCTGACGTGTAATTTTACTCGTGAAATGCAGCCAAACCTTGGAGCATGCTGTCTTTGGCATGTCCATTAATCCCCTCGCTATCAGACATTCCGGGATTCTCCTGCATATTGATAATGGCTCTCTGATGCCCACAAATTAGTTAAGATAAAGTTAATAAAAGATAAATCTCCCAGAATCTAGAGCGAGTTAGCAAGAGCGCGCATTCGAAACAGATCAGTCTGTGCTCCAAACTGTATAGTGCACGCATGAGGGAGAGAGAGAGAGCGAGAGACTTGCGTGTGTGTGCCTCATGACACAGCGTCAGGCACCGAAATGTTCGTTCTTATTCGGTCTGGTTATCACCGTTTACTATTAGCACCACTTTTTTGTACCCAACCCTATCCATAATGCATCCGTCTGCTATTCCATACCTTCGTCCATATTTTCAAAAAGTTTCTGCCGGGGAAATATAACACACTGGCACTGATCTGTGATGGGTCTTTTAGCACATTAGGTCTAACCCCCATGGGCAGGTTTGAAAGGATGGGAACTAGTCTTCACAGAAATCCCCTGTTCTTACAGTTCCTCCCACAATGACGTAAAATTAGGATTTTTTGCGTCATTGTAGTAATTGTTTTGCGCCATCGAGGAAGTGAAAAAGGTAAATAGCTAGATTTCTCTCATCTGAGGGGAAAATGAGAGAGTGTTGCACGACCATTCAATAGTATGACTGGATTTCTAACAATGGAAATCTTAATGCAAATAGGTTACGTTACACTTCTCATTTGACAGCTTAACACATAAAGTACATGGAATATCACAAGTTTAAAAAAAAGAGCATACTTGCAAATATACTTTTCACACAACAGTCTCTTCGTTAATTCAATCCACACAGTCTAAACTCACTCAACCACAAAACGTGGGGTAACTGGCAGCACTACACTATAAACATGTGGGCAAGCCTTCAAAAAGTGGTAAACAAAGGTAGATGGACCAGTCAGACAGCAATAGATGATAACAATTTAGACCTGTCACTCTAGTAATGGGCTTCACTACCTACTTGCTAAAGTTCAAAACTCCACTGAAGTATGTTAATGTTGTTATAAACAATGTTCTTGCTACTTGGCATGTGTGAACAAAAAAAGCTTAAGGGACGCAATAGGCAAATGTTATTTTTAAACTGATTTCTCTTTGCACAATATCATTAGCTCAATTAAAGGTGACAGCTCTTCCACTCAGTAAACAGCTATGTCACAGAGAGCATAGAAACAGCTGTCATCGATTCATTGTTTTCTGTGTCACAGGCTCATACAATCTGACAAGGAAACGGTGACTGCTGGCCTCTTTTTGTCTTGTAGATATTTGCCAAAGCTCAGGAGAAAAGCCAGGGCTGAGAGAGAGAGAGAGAGAGAGAGAGAGAGAGAGAGAGAGACTTGACTTTAAACATCTCTTTTACTTACAACTCATTTTTCACTCAAGATACAATTACACCTTTAACACATCACTTCCTAAAAAAGACATACTTCCTTAAAACAATTTCATTAAAAAAAAAAAAAAAAAACTATAACATTGCATTTAATCCTCCATCTTTACTGGGTTCACATAAAATATTTCCAACACCCCATAAAAAGAAAAAAGATTCAGTATCCTTCACCAATTCATAATATTTAAACTCCATAACCAGTCTACTTTTTACCAGTGATCTGAACATATTCAAAGGATCAGCGTCGCTATTATACTGCATTTTTCTCTTTCTGGTCAACCAAATTGCCATTTTGGCCTCACCAAATATGACATTAATCAACACAATTTTCTTTTTGTTCGAGCTACTGTATTTGGGTCCAAAAATGAACAAACTGTTTGTAAAAATAAAACCAAATTTATGGCTTAAATCTTTCAACACACCAAGTAATCCCTTTAACCTGGTACAGCCAATAAAGATGTGAAACACTGTTTCTGGTAAGCCACAAAACAGACAATCTTCTCTTTGTAAAACATTTAGGTGCACCTTATAACAGTTTGTTGCCATAATATAATGAGAGATCCTCCATTGCAAATCTCCAATTCTTTTCTCAATTGGCTTCTTATACAATGTCCTCCAACTGCCTTTTGGAGAAGTGCCTGTTTCAACAAAATTAGTCCATTTGGTCTCTGGGAGATCTTGCAGTGCTCTTAAATTTAAAACTTTTACACAAACAAGATAAAAAGACTTCTTAGATATCTTATCAAAGAAACCGATTTCAGGTGTTGTAAAAGAAAGTAATCTTCCATCACCCTCCTGCCATTCTCCTACATTTATATCCACCTTTAAGTTGGGAAATACAGTCTCCACTCTTTCTTCTAGTAAAGGTAAGGCCATAACAGACTCCTGTATCTCAGTTAAAAAATGTTCAACAGTCCGAACAGAATGAATACCAATCCTCAAAGCTAATTCTTCTGCAGTAATCCATTTATCCCAAAGACGAAGATGACCTATTTTACATATTCCAGCTTTAACAAAGCTTGCACATATTCCTTTGGATTGTAACATACCATTGGAAAAGATAGGATTAAAAATCAAAGGTTCTTCAAGCACCCAATCATAGGTTACCTCAGACAGCTCTCTTTTTACCATAAATATTTGCCACACATTTACAACTGATGCATAAAAAGAAGTGAGTCCATTAAAATCCACATCTTTCAAATTCATTAAAAACAGATGTTTATCCAAATTCATATGGCCAACCCTTCTTAATAAAGCACAAGCTATATTTATCCAATTTTGAGACTGACTATATAGGAGTCTTTGTGCAATCTGTAGTCTAAAAGCCGCAACTTTTGACTTGAGGTCCATCAGCCCTTGGCCACCCTCATTCAGCGGCAGGTAAAGCACTGATTCTCTCAACCAGTGTTGCCCGTTCCAGAAAAAGTTAACTAGCATTCTTTGGATTTCCCTTATGAGTTCCTCTGGTGGGTTTAACACAATCAGTTTATGCCATAAAGTGGAGGCTGCAAGATTATTCGCCACCAACACTCTTCCTCTATATGAGAGTTGAGGTAATATCCAATTCCATTTTGATAACCTATTTGAAATTTTGTCTTTAACTCCTTCCCAATTTTTTCTTTGATACAATTCTGAACCTAAAAAGATTCCTAAAAACTTAAAACCCTCCTTTTTCCATTTTACATTTCCTGGGATAATGGGTTTTGTAATGTCATTACTGTGTTTTTCTTTATCATTGCACCAAAATGCTTCAGTTTTACTCCAGTTCATTCTCGCAGATGATGCTTTCTCATAAATGGATAAACTGTAAATAACAACATCAACATCTCTTTGATCTTTCACAAAAACCGTAATATCATCTGCATATGCTGTTAATTTAAAACCATTGCATTTTTCATCAATACTTAACCCAGACAGTTCTTTTCTTAATAAACATAGGAGTGGCTCTACTACTAAGGCATATAACTGGCCAGATAATGGGCATCCTTGCCTTATACCCTTAAGCATATTTATTGGTTTACTTAACCCACCTCCTATTTTTAACATACAAGAAGCATTCATATATAGGATCTTGATCCAAGAGATAAAATCGTCTCCGAACCCAAAAGCTCTCAATGCATCATACAGAAACTCATGATCCACTCTATCGAATGCTTTTTCCTGATCCAGGAACAGTAAACCAACATTCACTTCTTCCAATTTAGAATAATCTAATATATCTCTGATCATAAAAATGTTATCATAAATGGATCTTTCTGGAATGCAATAAGATTGATCTCTGTGTATTACATCTCCTAATACTGTTTTCAGCCTATTTGCCAACACTTTAGCTATTATCTTATAGTCAGTTGTTAAAATTGACACAGGCCTCCAGTTTTTAAGATCACTCAAATCACCTTTCTTGGGTAATAAAGTCAATACTGCCCGTTGGCAACTTATGGGAAGGCGTTTTTCCTTAAAACACTCATGGATCACCTCATGAAAGTCTCTTCCAATATAGTTCCACATTGCTTTAAAAAAGTCCACTGATAGTCCATCACATCCAGGTGCTCTACCAGAGTTCATCTGCATCACGGCCTCAGTTAACTCTTCAAATGATACTGTGCTGTCCAGAATCTCACTTTGTGTTTCCGTGATAGATGGCAACTGCTGCAGTATCTGTGACACACATTCAGTCTCGGTTTCTTCTTTTCTGTACAAGTTTGAATAAAAATCCACCGCAATCTTTCTCATTTCTTTTACATCGAAAGTCTTTTGTCCATCAGGTTTTGTCAAACAATACATTTCATTTTTTTGCTTTGACACTTTTTCCAAATTAAAAAAATAAGCAGTAGGAGCATCTATCTCATTCACAGACATAAAACGAGATCTTATCAATGCACCTTTTGCTCTTACTTGCAACAATTCTTCTAAATCTCGTTTCTTTTCACACAACATGCCAGCTGAAGCTGAAATAAAGTTCTGATTCGTTCCAGATGTGATATTTAAAATATCTTTCTCTATTTCAGAAATTTTCTGTTTTATATTTCTTGTTGAACACCAGGTATACTGTTGACAAAAAGTTCTTATTTGTTTCTTCCCTATGTCCCACCATTGTAACAAATGATCAAAATCCTTTTTCTTAGACACCCACTCATTCCAAAACATTTCAAATTTCTCAATAAATTCTTTTTCTTTCAACAATGCACCATTAAATTTCCAATACGGACTTCTATATCTAGCTTGTAATAAAACAATGTTGACTGTAATAAAATTATGATCTGATAAACAACATGGAAAAATATTGCATCCCACTATTCTATTATTTTCAACACCTTTGACATAAAATCTGTCTAATCTCGCTACACTCACCCTTCCCTGCGAAATCTTTGTCCACGTGAACTGTTTCATCTCTTTATTCCTATCTCTCCATATATCTACCAATCCATTCTGAGCTATTATACTTTTTAAAACATCAGCTGACACGGGATGTGGTTCATCATTATTCCTGTCTAAAAGAAAATTAAGAGAACAATTCCAATCCCCTCCAATGATTAGCATGCCTTCTACAGTATAATTATTTAAAAACTCTCCTAATTTTCTAAACATCATAATTCTTTCAGATCCTTTATTTGGAGCATAAATATTTATAAAAACGAATATCTGATTTTCAACTTTAGCCTTCACCATCAGAATCCGTCCTCTCTCTATTTCTATTTCTGATAAAATACTGACATTAAGATGAGATGAGAATAAAATAGCTACACCTGCACTCACGTTCGTGCCATGGCTTAAGCATAGCTTTCCTTCCCACCATAAATTTAACTCAGAAACATTTCTAATATCACTATGTATTTCTTGTAAAAAAGTGACTTCTGAGTCTTTAAGCCTAAGAAACTCAGAGAGTAAACCTCTTTTTCCTCCATCTCTCAACCCGTTCACATTTAATGATCCTATTCTAAGAATCTGCATGGCAGGGGAGAGGGAGAAAAACAACAACAAATGACAGAAAATTAACCCAAGAAAAAAAATTATTCCCACACCCATGTGTTCTATTTTTTCCGTTTCACGGTCTCTCTTTGAGTTTTACGCACATTTGTCAGAAATTTTTTTAGTCGAAAACGTTTCTGTTTTGAAATGACATCATAGCCCACTGTCCTCTGAGCTATCGCCACTGATTTTATAAACTTATTAACATCGGGAAAAAATGATGCAACATCAACCTTCTTCCCTTTAGTAGAATCCAGAAAATCATTTAACTCTCCGACTGAGTACAAATCTTCCATAGTCTGACTACAATCTACCTCCGAATACTCCGAACAGTTGTCACACTCTTCCCCATCTTCATCACTGTTTCCACTCTCCATAAGCACGTTATTCTGTCTCCCGCTGGCACTCACAACTCCTTCTTTATGAACAACTTCCTTATCCACAAATTCAGCTTCGTCCATCAAAACAATCGGGCCTACAATTTTATCCCCAGCTCGCATAGATGAAATAAACTCACTCACCTCTGACTTTGAACTTGAATCTACAGCACTCCTCTCAGATGGAGAACTCTTCTGCGGAGTACCTCTAGGTTCTCCTGCCGATGCTGTAGCCTCCAAATCAATCTCATTAACCCCGTTTAACTTTTGTTTTTTTTCACAAATCACTACCTCTTTCGCAACTTTAGGCCGCTTTTCTTTGTTTTGATTTTCGTTTTTATCACTCTGAATCAATTGCTCATCAGCAACCTCTTCGTTCTTTTCGTTTTCTGATTGTTTCTTATGTGGGCACGTGAACTTCTTATGTCCTAAGTCCCCACACTCAAAACAACGCAAACTATCGGTCGTTGCAAAAATCATATAGGAACTATCCCCTTGTTGAATACGAAACGAAATATCCAACTCCTTAGATTGCGCATTCAAAAACATAAACACTTGCCTACGGAAAGACATAACGTGCTTTAATGTTGCGTGCTTACAACCGAGTGGCAACATTTTAATGGCTCCAGCGAACTTTCCAAAGCGACTCAATTCTTTTAGAATTTGCTCGTTGGAGATAAACGGCGGCGCGTTTGAAATGGTAACCCTGGTAGCAGGCGCGCGCAAAGGCATTACTTGCACCAGGGAATCAGAAATCACAATACCGTTTTCAACCAGGCTGTTAACGAACTTTTCCTCTTTTAAAAACACCACCACCGCCTTATTCATTCTGGAGGCCGACACTATATTTTCGTGCCCCACAATTTCCCCCATCGCTAGTAAAACATCTTCTACCGTAAACGCCTGATCGGAGAAAACTTTACACCCGTTTTTGATTGATAACCCCGGCGTCCCCTCACCTGAGAGAGACGCCATGGCTTCAATCCAATTGATTAACACACCAAACCAAAACTATACTCCTATCACTAAATGGTGACAAAAAATAAACCAAAACAAAAAATAAAGAAAAACTCAAACACAGAATAAGAAATCAAAATTGAAATCAAATTCAAACGTGCCGCTCTCAAGCCCCACACCACACTTCCGCTCCCAGCATGCAATCCACACACAGAGAGAGAGAGAGAGAGAGAGAGAGAGAGAGAGAGAGAGAGAGAGAGAGAGAGAGAGAGAGAGAGAGAG
>JAOTRC010000039.1:14219631-14240158 GCA_027497675.1 Cyprinella lutrensis
GTTAGGTTTAGGTCTGGGGTAGAGTTAGGATCCCATAACCTCATCTACCGACGTTTAAGGGGGCCCTAAAAAGGCGACGTCATATAAAACGTCAGTTATATGACGTCTTGGCTGCCAAATACAGAAACATGCTGCAAATACTCACAACAAATACTAAAGCGACATGGTTGAACTTCCGTTTACCACAACTAATGTGTGAGTTGATGACTGATGTTTATGTGAATAAATGCCTAAATTCAATCTATTCATCATATAAAGCGATCGCGTCTCCTCAGATAATCTGAACTAAACTGCTTTATTCATATGGATTAGTTTTACGATCTTTTTATGAACTTTTTGCAGTGTCAAAATGGTAGTTGAATAGCTGTTTATGGAGAGTACAGAAAGCTCTCAGATTTCATCAAAAAGATATTCATTTGTGTTCTGATTGCGGGTTTGAAACATGGGGGCGAGTAATTAATGACAGAATTTTAATTTCTGAATTAAGTAACCCTTTGATAAAATAAATCAGGTAACTGTTGGTTTCATGACTTTTGGATGTACTCTACATTTAGTCATTTAGTAGACTCTTTTATTAAAGCAATTCACAAATGAGCACATCACAAGCAATTTATCATACAAGACCTATACTTGCAGTTCCAAAATGATCATCCCAGAGATGAGCTTGAAAAATACAGATGTGAGAGTACAAAAAGGATCATGAGAAGTAAAAGAAAGAAGACAAGAAGAGTTGCTTTTGAGCAACAGCCAGTGGTCTGAATATCCCCTTTAATAAATAAACAGGCAGCAGCTCAGCAGACCAACTGAGACACCAGGCAACACTCTATCTATCATCACAGTAATGACTATGTTTTTCAGACTGGAAAAGGCTAAGCAAAAGGAGTATTTTCCGAGGACTTTTTTCAAGCAAGGACCTGAGGGATTGAGTGAAATGATGTGTCATCATCAAAATGACATGTCAGTGAACAAAATGTCATGGGGGCTTGGGATGCCACCTGTCTGGCCCTCGAGCTGCTTCCAGCAGATGTCCTCCAGACAGGAAGGACAGGAATGGAGCTTCTATGCCCATCTGCATGATGAGGTGTTAATGAGGCCGGTCTGATATGTAGCCCCGACTCCCAGGGAACTCATTACGAGCCCTGTCAAATACAGTGAGCGGCTCCAGTTTGCTGGGCGGTGAGTTACACAGGGTCCACTGCTCTCAACAAAGTAATTCAGCAAATGGCACAGGACTATTGCAGCCCTGAAATTGTATAAATGAAAAATAGCATTCAGTGAGATTTTTTTTTGGCCTTTCTCCACCTTATTTGCTCTTCTAAACAGGGTAGGAAAAAGGTGTAATATCAAAATACTAAAATCTTGGAGGTCATCACTAGAAAAGCTATATTACTACTGAAATATCTTTAATATCTTATTTTTAAAAAGTTTGAACCATACAACAAAATGGGGATCAAGTGGAGAGTTTTGCTTAAATACATTTGATAGACATTTTGAAATGTTTCTGAAGAACAGTGACAGTTTATAGTCACCATAGTGAAAACATTAAAGACTTGAGTAACACATTATTTCCACTTCAGACATTCTGCTAACTAGAAGTAACTTTGTTAACTTACAGCTAACTCTTGATGGCTGTCAAGTCTTCATCGTCAGTTAGGATGTGGTCTTTGATACCAATCTTTTATTTAATTCTTTTTTATTTGAAAGAATGTCTAACATCATGTTTAACCACATTCTTCCATCTTGAAAATATATCTAAATTATGATATATGATCTCAATGCCAAATTTGAAACAGCTAGTTACTGCTTTCATGACCTCAAGGGTACATTATTGTAATGCTCTGGGTGGTTGCCCTGTACACTTAATAAACAAACTCCAGCTGTCCAAAATGCAGCAGCTAGAGGTCTTACAGTATGACAATATTAGCCTGGTTCTGTCAACACTGTAATGGCTCTCTATTAATCATAATAGATTATGATTAACAGTTCTTGAGCAAGCTCTTAACGTATAATAGTCCTTCATGTCTATTGCGACCTCAAAATTCAGTCCAGTTGATAATCAACTGTAGGTTGTAGATCCTTTTCCTCTTTAACACCTAAACTTTGGAATAGTCTTCCTAGAATTGTTCAAGAAACAGGCATGCTCCTTAAGTTTAAATAGAGACAAATCTCTTTAACCTGGCATCCACATTGAACATTATACATTTATAAATTCAAATCAGTTAAATGATTGTTAGACTGCATTAACTAGGTCAGACGGAACCGGGAACATTTCCTATAACACCCTATGTACTCGTAACATCATAAGAAGGATGGTATCTAAGCTAATATCAGTCTCTGTTTATCCCGAGGTTTACTGTAGTCAGTCAGATCCAGGCCGCATCCAATCAGATGGTGGATATGCACCTAGACACGACTACAAAGCATCCATGAAGTGCCAACAGAGATTGTGTCAATTAGACTCTCCCATGTAAAGGCCTCATCGACACGACATCCAGTGGTACAGATCCCCAACAGAACCGTTGTGGTGAGGGGGGCGTGGTTCAGCAAGGTCTGCCCCGAGAGAGTTGGGAGACGAGCAGGTAGTAGTAGGTCAAGTACATAATGAGAAACACCTGTCTTGCAGTAATTGGCACAGAGAGACCGCTTAAAGCCACCGAAGAATGATGCTGGCAGAGAGAGATCAATAAAACCCCACATTTCTCAGTAACGCCAACCCTGATTTCTTTCTTACTTCCTTCCCTAAAACTTTATCACACTGGTGTTGAAACCCGGAAGGAAGATGTCAGGGTCGACGTTACTGGGGATCGTGGGTTTTTATTGATCTTGGCACAAATTATGCATAGACACGCACACTGTGCTACGCATAGACTCCAAAATAAGCACAATCTCTCCTAGAGCTCTTCAGGGTTCACTGCACCCATGAGTCAGTCTCTCTCTCTCTCTCTCTCTCTCTCTCTCTCTCTCTCTCTCTCTCTCTCTCTCTCATGTTTATTTTTATTTATTTTTCATAAAAAGCTATACTTAATTGCCCTAATTGGACTAAGGACTAATCCTGGCTTAAGCTCAGCCCTGTCTGTGAAACCAAGCCTATATTTATAACATAGGTCAACAATTGTCTCGCAAATTTGTGTCCATTTTAAGACCATCAAAGGAATCTAAGGTGTAACTTCTCTGAACCAATTTTGATACTTAAATGAAAAATAATGGGAACTCTAACATCTCCAGAGCTATGAAAAAAAGCAAGCTTTCCACAATCAATGATTTATGTGATTAGAGACAGACATTATGTGAATACTCATAAATCTTTCTTCACATGGCGGGAAAGCTTTTAATTAGCAAACAAACAAAAAGAGTCAAGGTGAAGATGGGGTGTGGGATGAGTCAGTGAAGACCTGAAAAAAATATAAGTGATAGCCTATGTCAAGAGGGAAATCCTTGAATTTCGAACCATTACAAAGTTGGGGAACTGTCATGTTAAAACCGCTATGACCAGAGGCAAGAATTATAGACTGACAGTGAAACGACTCTGAGGCTTTTCTTTCCCATCACTGAGATTGTAGCCATTAGAATCCAGATAAACACTCATGTTGCTTGGATGAATAAAATGGTACACCCTGCCCTGTGGCACAATTGATGCCTTATAGCTTTCCTTGTCTTTTTTTTTTTTACACATTTAGACACTTTCATTTTTAAGATTTTTACTGCAATAATAAATAATAAAGTATCAAACAAAGTGGTATGACTTGCAATGACTTTTAACCAGTTTGCATCAAGGTCAATGCTGTGTAAGGCTTGAATCCACTTCCCATATCTGCTTTTCAGTACATCTGTGACTATAAAGTCACCTAATTAATATTCATGAGCCAAGATTATAACGTCTACCAGTCCCCCATCAAATGTATTTTTGTGAGAGAAAACAAAATCATGAAAATGTACACTTTTCACTTAAAAAAAAAGATGCCACTTGACATTTTATTATCTAATGCAAAGGCATTTCACACTTTTTGGGGTGGATGTATGCAAACACAACGCTGCAAAAAAAACGAAAAACAAATTATTTTTAAATAAATATATACTGATTTTCTCGAAAATATGTGAAGTCAAATTAAATTGTATAACTGATGTAGGCCACCCACTGTGAATAGTATAGGAAGCCCCATCTGTGCAAGCATCCTCATAACATCAAGATAACATTAGTGATCAAATGTGATACCACAATACATGGCCTGCCACATGAGAATGAATGCAGCAAGTAAAGACACCCGCATCTATTGCCTGATAAAGGCTGCCATTCTGCTCAGCCTCTGTAAAAGATCCAAACCCTCGCCAGACATAAAAACAAACACAGTTGACAGTTGATTATTTCACTGATATTAATCCTGCCTCCCCTGAATCATGCTTTGTTTGGTTTCTTTATATTATATTTGTCAAAAATAAATACATAAAAATAAGGATACTGTGAAAATGGAACTAAATGATAAATACATAAAAATAAGGATACTGTGAAAATGGAACTAAATGATAATGAAAGTTCAACAGACCACAATGCATTTTTAATGAGCCAATTTGTGTTCACATAATCTAAATCATTACTGCCAATCTATTTAAATATTTAAAGGGATACTTCACCTCTGGAAAGATGAATGTGCTTTTAAAATGGGTCATTTATGTAGAAGGAATGTGAAATTATTTTTGAATTTGGAGCTTTCGTGACTAAGAAAAGCCAGAAAATGTATTTATGGCTTATGTGGATGAAAGACAACAACTCCCAGAATGCACTTGCTTCATTGCCCAAGGAGGCCACGCCTACCGGTAACAGAGCACAGAAGTTAAACAACAAGTCTAGGCCACTAGTGAGTCTCGTGATGAGTCTGCCCGAAAATGTGTTTCAACCTCGTCCAAAATGTCCGGGATTCGGCTTTTGCGTTCTACGGTCGCCATTCATAATGTTTACTGTGGCGGGCAGGATGAGGCTAGGGCCGAGGGAGATCGGTACCGGTGGCGTGATTACCGATGAGCGACACCCGTGAGACGCACTGGTCTCGTATCTCTCACGGAGGAACGGGAATTTTCTTATCAATGTTAAAACGCACATCAACCGATCACTTGTTTAGCGTTCATGTAAACACTACATTCAGATTCACCAATCGGAATAAATTCTGTTAGATTATAGCATAAGGTGTGCATGTAAACAATGAATCGCGACTGCAGAAAGCAATCGCTGAATCCTGGACTTCGACTTCCGGACGTGTCCGGAAAAAAGGCGATGGTAACCCCTACTACACAGCTTTCTCCACAGAACAAGAGCCTGCTAGCTTAGCTTCCAAAAAAAAGATGGCTGACACTATAGGTATGTCCCAATGTGAAGGCTGCCTCCGAAGGCCGTATTTGAAGGACGCTTGGCCGTACTTGAAGGCCGATTGTGTCACAGCGGCGCGAAGAAGGACGTCCCAATTCAAAGTCTGCACCCTCTGAAGAGGCTCAACATTTGGTGAAATAAAGTGCAGAAGCACCAGACTGACTGTCAGGTCAGGAGAGTCAGCGACTAGGGAAAGACACATAGAAAACTACATGTAGCACTGACCGACGTGGCCTGTAGACAAGCAAGAAATGCTCACATGCAATGAATGCAACAAATCAGCAAACACATGACGGAAAGAAGCGCATATAAAGGGAGCGCTGGACCACTGGGCTTGGGGGCTCCTGAACTACAATGGTTTTTTTGGACCTTGTAACTTGGGTCCTCCTGGACCAATGTCTTTGAGTCTTCCTGACTTGAGTCCACTGGGACAACTTGATTTGGGACCATCAGAATCGGGTCCTCCGACACTGGACTCGAGCTCCTAACTTGAGCCCTCTTGGGCCAGTGGTTTTGTTACCTCGTGATTCGAGTCTTTCTGTCCCAATGGTTTTAGGGCATTCTACTTCATAGCATGGGCCCTCCTTCTCTTCAGCTTCCAGGGCCACAATGCATGATCAGACACTTCTGAGGTGACTGAACTTGACTCGTCTGACACTGGGGTGACTAGAATTGACTCGGCCGACTCTGGGATGACTGGAACTATCTCGTCCGAGTCTGAGATGACTGCACTGCCTTGGCTGACACAGAGCCATGTGCTCAAGCCCAAGACAGACAAAGAAACATTAAACAGAGACAAGACAGACAAGGCTGTGCCATCTAGAGTTTCATGACTGAACTTTGTCAAAACAGATAAGACAGCCTGTCTAGCTTCATTACATAACTTAAAATATTACAGTATATAGTGACATGAAAGTGATAATGTTATAAAATTATGATCTACTATTAATAAATATGTCAAAATATGTAAAATTATGACAGACTTTATTCCTTTAAGACCAAAAAGCAATTAGCTGACCTTGGATGACAAATGGTATCCGAGAACACTTCTTTGAGAACATTGGAAGGTTTACCACAGCCATTTTATCCTCTCCACTCGTTTTACACACACTTTGCCAAATGCATCTCTCTGCTGTCCAAGTGAGACTCTACAACAGTGTCAAAAGGATAAGAAATGTTGGCCATCAGATTAATTTATTTTTTAGCAGTTTCAGGTGGTATTCTTATTTTCCAGTCCTTGCTGGCTAGAGGATGTCAGAGTCCCACAGAATGTTTGACAGAGCTGTCAGATTTGCAGAGTTGATCAAGTGTTTTATCAGCACCCACCAGATAGCACACCTCTCGCCTCAAGCTGAAGTTCAAAGGCTTCAACCATCAGGAAGTGCCCCATAATGCCACTCCATGGATAATGGCATAGCAATAAATCACGCACAACAGAGAAATCATGCACATCTAAACTCACACAATCGCCCAGGGGTGTTAATCCAGTTAAAGTCCAAAGGACAGTTAGAGGAGAAAACCTCAACAGTT
Organism: Cyprinella lutrensis; assembly: GCA_027497675.1. Classification (NCBI taxonomy): domain Eukaryota; kingdom Metazoa; phylum Chordata; class Actinopteri; order Cypriniformes; family Leuciscidae; genus Cyprinella; species Cyprinella lutrensis. The sequence goes on from JAOTRC010000039.1 coordinate 14,226,521, forward strand.
CCACATTCAATTGTGCAATGTACATGATGAAAATGCTTTCAGAATTGTTGGACAGAAAGCAGAAATTTTTTTTTTTTTTTTAAAAAGTCACTTGTTAATTTAGTAAAAAATCTATTGATGTTTTTTTTTTTTTTCACAGGACTGGAAGATGTCTAATTTTCCTGTTTGAAAATCACGATATGGTGTTTTGAAATGCTTTAATTAGATCTACTAAGGTTCAAGAATTAAGCCTTTTTTCTGAGGAAAAACACAAATCCCTTTAATCATTATTGATCCAATTCAGCTTTAGTTATCTGCCCTTCATTTGGACTCTGGTTAATAAATGGGCTGTCAACACAAGCAGTGGCCTCCTGTCAGACACATGACGCGACTGTAATCTACAGATTAACGCTGATTCAACCTTTTCTTTATCCTCATACACAGAACAAGCACATACTCAACACTGGTTATATGTTTTTAAATACTGGAACCAACATATTTTTTTAATGGAATATTGCAGTATTTGTTATGAAAGCTCACAACATGTGTCTAAATAAATAGACCCGAATGAGTTTTCATTTTCTATATCTTTGCAAGAAATTAATTTCATTATTTGTAATGTGATCTGGGAAAACCCATTACAGGTTTTGATAAAGCCCTTTCCAAATCTGATTTTATTTCTTTTATATTTTGTCTGTAACAAAAGTTATGGTTATATGAAGTCGGCTGATCGCTATGATTTTCAGAAATGGAATTTTGAGAAAAACAGGTTTAATTAAAGGTCACGTCCTGCTAGCGGGACGACTGGCGCTCCTTTTTGTGGGTACGGTTTTGAGAAATCTATCTCCTCAGTGCCCTTTGGGGTGCGACTCTCTGAGGAGGGTCGCAACACTGCCAGTTCGGTTTCCTTGCCAGTTCGTCGTTTCAGGGCACCAAGGTGTCAGTGTCCCCAAACGAGCCTCCAAATAAGAAAAAAGGGAGAGCAGTCAGTTTGGTTTCCCTGCCGGTTTGTCGTTTCAGGGTGCCGAGGTGCCTGCTTTTTCCAACGATCCTCCGAGGAGGGTCGTAGGAACTAAGCTAGTTAGAGGTAGGCAAGATCTGAGGACTGTCGTCATCTCTAATAAAGCTTAGACAAGAATTTGTGTTACAAAAAACAAGGCTATCAGGCTTCTGAGGGCTCCTCCGGTGTAGGGACGGTTTTGAGAAATAATTTTTCCTCAGCGACCTCTGGGGTGTTTTTCCTCGGCGACTCTGAGGAGGGTCGCAGCGCTGCCAGTTCAGTTGTTCCCTGCCAGTTCGCCGTTCAGGGCACCGTGGTGTCAGCGTTCCCATATGATCCTCTGAGGAGGGTCCTATAATGGTCAGTTCGGTTGTTCCCTGGCGGTTTGTCGCTTCAGGGCACTGACTGACGTAGTGACTGCAACCAAGGGATGGTTTTGAGGAATCGTTTTTCCTCTGGGGTGCAATTCTCTGAGGGGAGTCGCAGCGCCGTCAGTTTAGTTATTCCCAGCCGGTTATCCGTTTCATGGCACCGAAGTGGCTGTTCAATCAAATCCAGAGGCCAGTCTCGAGAGACTGGTACCCTTAGTAAATTATCTGGCAGCATGGAAACTTCTGCCAAATATATCTCATTGGGTCCTGCAGATTATAGAATCGGGTTACAGAATTCAGTTTGGTTCTCGTCTGCTCAGATTTCTAGGGGTCCTCCTCTCATTGGTGGACCCCAAGCAGGCTTTGGAAGTAAGTACTGACACAGTCAGGAAGTACTGACACTTCTGCAAAAGGAGCTGTAGAAAGGGTTCCTCCTCCCAGCAGACAACCATTACTTCGTTGTTCCTGAGGTTTGCTTTCGGGGGCGAAGCATACCATTATCGGGTTCTCCCATTCGGCCTAGGTTTTTTACACCACACCGTTGCAGTATGCGTGGATGCATCTCTGGCTCCTCTGACTCTCCTCGACAAAATAATGGATTACTCAGTAAATATACATCCATGACATTTAATATTTTGGCTTTCTTTTTCAATTATGTATTTCTTTACCAGAAAAAAAAAATCAAAATAAATTTTTTTTTTTTAGCAGAGGGCCTCTGGTTGAGTTTACGTGGAATGACCCAACATATGTCTTACATTTGACCTGCTGCAATTTTTTACTAGTCATTTTTACTTTAATTATATGAAGTGAAATCAATGTACATAAAAAAGTATACTGTTGCCATGTTGCTTAATAATGTTGTAAAAAAATGTATTGCGTCCAGCAAACCAGACTGGCCACTCAAACAAACAGGTTACGTTTCTCTGACGTTTCACCTTTAAAAACTATTTCGCTCAAATGCGTGTGTCATGTATATTTATGCTTATTAGATTATCTTGTACCATTCTACTCATGTCGTCTGCAACAGTTGGCTTCTGGAAGCAAGTCTCGGTCATTTTCTCCATAAGGAAATAGATTTTTAATGATAGCTTTAACCTTTGAAGATTGGCCTGTTATGAGCTATAGATGATATGTGATTTTGTTGAAGCCTGAATTATTGTGTTTAGCAGTAGAATTCCTGTTGAAAAAAGGATTTGCTTCAGCAAAGAAAGTTCTACCAATCAGAAAATCGTAGCTAGCAAATTACTGCAAAACCACCCCCTTTCAAAGCACTGTGAATTAAGTAATCTAAAGTAAAACCAAGGCAAAGTACTTTTCTGGAACCAAGGCCACTGAAAAAGTGGGCACACACTACACGTATTCAGTTGTGATTTGCAACTCCCGTATGTTTCGCATGTGGTCAACTATTTGTGTGGCACATGAAGTTTCTTCCCACAGAGCATTCCAAACCAGTTGTTTATTAGGCTAATTGTCCATTAGATGCCGCTTTAGCTGTTTTTGTTGGCTGTGAGGTAGCTCTTGGAACACAACTACTTTGTACTTTTCCATCCTTCTCCATCACCTCAGCATGTCCTTTGAGGAACAGGTCTTAATTACTTCTCTCAGTAGTTAATAGGGAGAAGCTTGGTGTGATTGCAAGGTGTCACTTCCAGAGTTCTTTGAGGCTGTCTGCTTCAACAACAAACACACACACAGCGTATTCAGTGCCATAACCCCCACTCATTAAAAGATAATTAGGCTTATTAGAATTTTATCCCATTATTTTTACCTTAGCATCTCCATCCAAAGAGGTGTGATGTTATTCATCACTCGCAGACTAAAATTAGAATTAAGGACCCGTAATGTATGTATGATGAATATTTTTTTTTTCCAAGCAAAGAAGCCTTTTTAAAGATATCTGCTTTTGTATTAATTGGTGTCATAATGTTGCCTATTCTTTATTTTTTTTCAGTTAAATGAAAAATACACTGCTGTTGACTTTGCTTACTTCATTAATGTGTTTACTGTGTTAATGGACTGAGGATGGGAGTAGGATTCCGTATTCGCTTTTGGATTCGGCTGAATCTTAACCAGTGAATTCGGTATCCGGTATTCGGATATTCGGATTCGGTAACCCCCCAAAATCTGTTAGGCATTTTAACATGAGGGAGATAAGATTTGACTCGCTTTTGCAGTAAGCTTGAAGCAGCCAGTCGATGAATTGCAGTTTAATTCACTTCCGTGTTAGTTTCAAGAGAGAGACGGGGAGGTTGCTGCTTGGGAGATATGCTCGCAATGCTCACAATCAGCCCCTTCGAGAGCTGACTGGGCATGCTGGACTCCCATACAAACAACACACAGTTTGTGTGTATTCCCATCTGTAAAGATAATGAGTACAAGGGGGAACACATGTCCTGTATTGCTGTTCGCTCGTCATATGAGTGTATGTGAATTTATGTTTTTTTTAGATGTATGTGAAAACTCCTGCCTAGCAATCACTAAAGACACACATTCACACATATTCACACATAGAGCGCTTGCTGAAGGCACAGAAGCTGTCGTGATTGTTATTTTGGGGTGCTTTATAGTTTCCTGGTCGATGAGTTTCCTGGTATGATGTTCTGTCTCGCCATTGGACTGATTCCATACGTGCTTCATGACGCACTGACACAGGGGCGTTCCCACAGCGTTTGACGCAGCTCAAATTCCCTTGAAAGGGAACCATAATATAGAACTAGCAGTGAGCAATATATTTTAAGCATTTATTAATCTATGTTAATGTAAAATATAGTGGTTGCATATTATATATTATTATATAACATATAAAAGCAATACTGCTTCTGGTTTTGTGATTTTCTTCTTAGCTTATTGAAATGCCCAGGAATTAGTTTTATAGTCACACAATCAAGATAAGATAAATCAGTAAAACACATCACCACACATTACCGCAGTGATTCATCAGAATGGATCTCGTACTGCTCTAAGAAAGCGCACTCATTTTGCATTTTGAAAATAGACTGATGTAGATGAAATGCTTTAAAGTCCTTATTAGCATCTCATTTTACATTTTTGGACTTTTACATCTTTGGACTAGTGTCAGAATTCACATAACAAACCAAGAATGGCTTTGCCAGAACATCAGCATTTTCTCATAAAGCAGTAAATTTGCCCTGATTCCCTGCCTCAATTATTTTCTTAACAGGACTCACAGCTTGAGAAGGGATGAATCATTCTGAATAAGGTTATGATGCTCTCAATCAAAGGCAGATCATAGCTGAAGATTTCATGCTTGATTATATTTGTCCATTATGGAAAGGAAACAGGATCCATTCCCAAAAATATGCAAAACCCTACTGCATTTATTATTAACCAGGTAATGGGTAAGGTCTATCTAGAAAAATCATACAATCCCTCAATTTATACATCAAGATGAGGTTTCTAAGATTATGTAAATTTTAATGTACTTTGTGTATTCCATTTCAGTGTTTTCCTATGTGTGAAATATATCCTAAGTATGTGATCCTCTTAACAAAATGTGAAAAAAAAAATCATTGAAAGGGATATGACATAAAGCTGGAGTTTTGTTAGAAAATGTGAAGTTTATTGTGAAGAGCTAAATCCTAATTTGCATACTTCTGTGCACTGTAATATCATGCCATAATATAATGATACAGTAGTAACATTGCTAAACAACAAATAGACTTACGAAAAACATGGCTGTATAGCACTACAGTAAACTTTAAGTAAGAGTTTATTTAAATGCTGTTTTTTTCCCCAAGACTATATCACAATATAATGTAGAGCTGTTATGTTGAAAACATAATTTTTATCTGATTTGGTGGGAATTGTTTTGTTGTGGAAAAATGGGCATATTTTGCCTACAGTTTTGTATTTTCTTGTACAAAAATAAAAATCCACACTCTTTACTGTAGCCTTTGACATCCATGAAATCTTTTCATTGCAATAAGTGATCTTTACAGTGTAAAGGGTTCTAGATTATTAAAAGTAGTTCTAGAATACATGGTTATTTTAAGAAATTGTCACTGAAAATTTCTTTTTGGGAACCTAAAATGGCTCTTCAATGGTATCACTGCCTTTTTGGAACCTTTATTTTTAGAGCGAAGCAAAGGAATGTGTGACTGCGAAATGTTCACAAAAGCAGTCAACTGAAAAAAAAAAATCTGAAGAATCTAAGTGGGAGGGGAGGCTTGAGGGCTTCTAAACTTTTCTGTGGTGTTGCCAACCAGTGACTGTGCATCTGGGTGAGGGAATTAAACCAAATTGTTAATTCCACCCCTTTTGTCACAGAAACTAGCCCTCTTGGCTCTAAACAAACTTCACCTGCTTCTCAGTTCATTTTGTTTTTTTTTTTCATTATAACAAAAGACTTGTCTGAATGGGAGAATCCTTTCATAGTCCTGTTGTTGCTGATTATTAACCTTCCACTGAACTCTCAATTAATCCACCCGAGGGTCATGTCAAGCAGAGCAGGAGTACAACAGCCCACTGTAGCCGGACAACCTTGCTGCATTCGAACAGCCTGATAGCAGTCTGCCGACGACTCTCATTGGTATTCCACGCAGCAGCGAGTGTGTGTGGAGAATTAATTTGTTACATATGTCATGTTCCTCATGCAGTTCTGGCACACATTATGGCTGTGTCTTCTGGGACTACCCTCAAACCATGCTCCAGGACTGTTTCACACTCCCTGGAGGCCTGGACAGAACGAAGAGTAAGAATTAAGAAATTAAAATGATCCACAGCCCTGGAGGATAAGCAGCCAAGGCCTGGTAGCTCTGTGGCAGGGAGAATGATGCACATGAAGCAAAGCAAAAGCAATTCACTTTGAAAAATAATCAAAATAGTGCAGCGTAAGCAAGGTAATGCTTTGTCTGATATTGATATGTTGGACTCCTCACAACACGAGAGAAGAAAGACAAAACTGAGCAATGAAGCAAATACAGCCATCAGCAAAATTTCCTCCATGAGCCGAGTGCAGATTAGGTCAAGTAGTATTTTCTGTACCTCATAGCGTAATCAATAAAAGCAGAGAGAAGGTCCCGGCGCTGGCCTATTTAAACATGAGTGTAAATGCACTCATAAAAACAAAGGTTCCAAAAGGGTTTTGTGGCGATGCAGTCGGATATACATTTTAGGTTCTACCAGAAAGACTTGGTAGGCAGATAATCACAGATGGTTCTTTGGAATAAGCCTCGTCTTGTAGTAAACTGGATGAATATGGGTGGATCCAAACCTGGACAGGATGAAAGGGCCAACCTAGTGGTGGTTTTGAACAGCATGTGTGGGATCTTCGGCTACGTGTTCAATGCCAATAAAGAATTTTAAAGAGTGTTGTTGCATACACCTATTGCACCATAACTTGAGAAAAGCATAGGAGACAAGATCAATCTCCACAGTGGTGTGAAACATAACAGGAAGTGTCTAAAAAATGCTCAATGTTTTTTTCCTCACATACCAGATAATTGAATGCCTCCAACACAGGCCCACAATTTCGAAGCATGCTTCTCCTCAGTGTGATTTCTCGGTCTTTCTGTCTATCTAGGGTGAGATGAAGTGCTCTAACTCATTAGTGTCACATCTGTTCTCACTGGCTGAGGTGAAAGCTCGTCCTTCCTGGCCACTCCTCTGGGTGATTGACACATTTTGGTGAGCTCCAGTTGATCGATTGCTCTTAACAGCAAATCACAACGAGGGCTCGGCAACAGGACCGCGTTGAGTTTTGGCTCCGGCTCAGTCAGAACACAATGATAGAGTGTGTCTCAGGGATGTAGTCCCTGGCCAGTCTCTCCTATACTCTCATCACCCCATGGGACTCTTTTTAAGTGACATTCTCACAATGAGGCTTCCGATGTCCAACGGCTCTAAACGAAGAGGATGACGTTCCCGTCAGAATGACCAAGAATCTGCAGGGAATTGATTTTTGTCTCAACCTGTCCCCCTTTCTCCATCCTGTATATTTAAATCATTTGGGTCATTTACTGTAGCAAGAAATAGAAAAGAAAGCGTGAGAAAAGTTTTGTGGAACATTAAGGTCACTTTAGTCGGTTTCGTTTATCTTTTCCTAGTTTAATAGCCTTTCAAAGCTCAGCTGGAAAGACGCTGAGACCTACCTATTAAATATAGGACATATCTACTTATCTACTGTTTGCCAGATTTTGCCTGCAGGGTAACTTGGGTGATAATATTACATAAACAAACTTTTCATCAAAGAGCACAGAAAAAATACATATTCATATCAGACTGTAAGAAAAAGAACACTTCTGTGTCCGAAAGATCATTGTTTGCATTACATACAGGATACAAGAATAGAACCAGATTGAATGTGGTTAATATTTAAGCAATGTCACAAGCAAGAGTGCAGTGATATTAAAATAAATAAATAAATAACATAAATGGGAGGTGGTATTGGGGACACAAGGAAAAAAAAACTATAGATTGATGACAAATTACAAAGAAACACGTCTTGTAAGAGAAAACATTTTGATTAGAAAAATGCACTGCCCAGCCAAAAGAAATCTGAAATGAATGCACCTCTTGATGGAAATAATACCACAACATTTAATTTCATCAAGAGATGCATCAATTTTACGTCAAGATCTGTTATTGACAATGCAAGATCATGCTCCCTCCCAATCATTCTTTCACAATTTGAGCCTGATAAATCTTGCCTTTGTCATTTGTAGGTCCAAACAAACTAACCCAGAAATTGTGCGTTTCTGGTTGGGATTTCATTTCATGAATCAGTGGTTTGAACTAATTATTTGGGTGCATGACTCTGATTCACTTATAAAGACAGTCCCTTGTCGTACTGGCAATTCCACGTATCTTCCAAAAAAAAATCTTTGAAAAGTTACCACTGCTATAGGCTACACAGAAAAAACAGACAGTGTAGAACACACAAAGTGATACAAAGAGTAACAAGTCCCATTGTTGAATATCAACACTCTTAGAACGCCATTTAGCTTAAATTGGAGGACATGAACTAACTTGTAACTATCCATGGCTTGGAGCTTTTATTTATGTAGCCCCCAATTTATGGAACTCACTTCCACAGGATATTTTAAATAGTGATAGTTTTCTTGTTATTAAATTTCGTCTCAACTTTTTTTAGACAGGCTTTGTATGTACCCATCTTACTGAATGTGGTTCATTCCCTACATTTTGATATGTGCTTTAGTATACTTGTAAAGTATCCTTGAGTCTCAAGAAAGGTGCCTAGAATTCAAATGTATTATTAGTATTATTATTAAACAATGTTGGTGGGAAAAGAAGGAAGTTATTCCTGTCAGATAAAGTCATTACTGTTCATTTTGATTCAAGATGCAAGATGACTAAAACCATAAAAATAAAGTACATTTTTCACAGGAAAACTTGTATAGATTATTTATTCAGAATATGTGTAGACAAATGCATTAATAAAGTACATAAATAAGGTCAGTTTTGATTTTATGTTGCCTTAAAACAACAGTTCTTCTTTAAGCTTCCATCAAGGGCCCATTTTTAAGAGGATATTTGGGTTATACTTGACAATGTTTTGAGAGTTGATGATGTGTAGGTCTTATTAAACATGATATCAGTGACCTTTATGAGTGCCAAGACATTTCCTGCAGCAAGACCATGCAAATGCCCCAGCGTAGAGAAAGGATGTGCTCAGTATGGAAGATGTTTGTCATAATGGGGGGTTGTCTTCAAATGCTGAGCTGTTGTTACATATAAGGGGTTTGATCCGTGTCACTTGCATTATGGACCATGAGTTTTATGTGACCTTTTTTTAGTCATTTAATTACCTATTACTTGAAAGAACACTGATTCTTTTTTTTTATAAGAAGGTGCCTCAAAAAAGTAATCCTTTAATAATGGCCTTGACTGTCTTACACTGTACCCCATGGAGATCAAGGCAATGAAAATCTCTAGGTTTAGTCCCTTCTTCATTTTAGCATTATTCAATGTGTCATCTGCATTCTCAGACTTTACAGACGCAGTTATAAATTAGATCGGGGAGCTGGTGGCAAGAGGCCGGTCACTCAAGTACAGCGCAGCAGTGCCCTGTCTACGGCTATAGGGACCGAATGTGATTTAATAAAGATTTCTTTTGAGGCAAGGAGCTTGATATTTCAAGCAGTGCAATGATGTCAAAAGCGCTGTGACTGTAATGAACCTTTATGACCTTGCGTGAGGGTATAGATGTCTTGGGTCTTGTTTTATGTGACCTTGAGCTCTAGGCTGTATATCCAATTCATTTCAGCATCCCCATTAAACATCACTCTAAAGGGACACCGGCTCACATTCACCATTCTTTATAATTACTTTATTTAATCCATAACAAGCCAATAGCAATTCATTTAACAATAAATTCCTACAGTACATATGTTATTAATTAGTCTTGCACTGTGCACTTCTATAGACTATGACTATAATGATTGCAAGCGGAACAAAAACACAATTTTTTTTATTTGTGTCCATTGGTGGTTTCAGATATGAATCGGATAGCATTTCGTGCATGCATCAATGAACAAAATTGACTCTTTTGAACTGATTATGTTTTAATAAACAAGAAAAAGGGGTTTGGATCCCCGAATGACTTGGGTTGTAATCCATACATTCGTGCACATAATAAATTGATATCCCTGAGTGCTTTGTTATGTAGCATTAACTATAGACTATAAATTAATGCTGACCTCCACTGCAGAAAAGGTTAAGAGGATTTTACTCGTCCAGATGTCGATAGCTAAAACAAGCAGCTGGGAGAGTGACTGTGGGTGAGCAGATTTAGGTGATAAACTCTGTGTGGAGTCAGAGGTCCATTGACTTGGACGGAGGGGGTAGTAATTCTCTAGCTGCTGGTGCAATAGCCTCCGTGTGCACGCTGGTTGATGGAGACTAACTTGTGGATCTTTGATGTGGAAGGTCACTGTAAAAGTCCTCATTAAATGGAGTTTTATTTGCCTCCCAGTCCCCCATCTCCCACCTCACTAACCTCTGCCACTGTGTTCCATTTGCATGATAGTGCTTCAGTACTTTCTATCTGGGGTGCACATTATCAATAGCTTCCTCGCCCGGAGTGTCTTGTTACCTGGGTATTTATTGAGATATCCTCAAGATAGAGGCTTTGTTGCTGTCCCTTTGAACCATGTTCATCATTTCAATGATAAGTCAAAGGAACCCCCTGGGTGAGATATGATATGTAGAATGAACTGCAGATTTTCTTGATGTTCAGATATAGAGAGGTATGTGGACTGGTAATTGTCACTTTGTAAATGGTGCCTCCAGACGGATAGAGATTAGATTTGGACTGCATAAAAGGCCATGCAGTAAAACGACATTAAAATGACATTCTTCAATATATTTTTTTTTTTGTGTATATTTTTGGGTGAATCCTTTTTCTGTCCGTGAGCTTACTCTGTTGCTCTGGCTGAAAGGATAACAGTATAGTGAGATCGCACAAACCTCCTCTTTAATTACCCTATTTACTCTTAAATTACTAGAAAGGCTCATTATTTCTCCAAATCATCCCCATATACTTGGCTTCATCACTATGTCTCCTCTCCACCAGTAAGCTGGTGTGTGGCGGGCGTTCTGGCGCAATATGGCTGCCATCGCATCATCCAGGTGGATGCTACACATTGGTGGTGGTTGAGGATGTATCCCCTTCAATGTAAAGTGCTTTGAGTACCCAGAAAAGTTCTATATAAAATGTTACAAATTATTGTTAATTATTATTATTTAATTCTACCGAACTACCCGCAAATGCTCAATTACTCAGGTCAGTTTATTAGACGAATTAAACTTGTGAGGTAAGGCAGCGCTGCTTCACTTTGTCCAACATTACAATATCATACTAAATGGCATTTAAATGTACGTTGAAAGTTATTAATGTTTTTAATGTTATACTACGTGTTAGTTCGTTTGCTATACGAAAACTAGCTGGTAAGATCAATATTAGAATAACATACTGACCATTTTCTTCAGTTATTTTCTCCCTCTCTGTATTTGTCGAAGCTAACAATCAAAGTGTGACATGCTTGATCATTATATTATGTAGAGCGATTTTTTTTTTGAACTTGAGAAACATGAAACTTTTAAACTTCAATGCAGCCTGGGTAAAAACTTCTGTGGTCATGTCTTTGGAATTGTTTTCTTTTCTTAAGCTCTGAAGGTTACTGTAATTATCTGCCCCTAAATGATAATAATTAAAATGTCTGTAAAAAAAAAAAATTAAGGGATTAAACACAACACAGGGATTATAAGGGATGAGGCAATTATGAAAAACGTGTTCCAAACTCAAAGTAAGGTCCAGTGTGCAATTATTTATACCAGTTTTATCAGGCATCAGATTCAGGAGGGGCAGGGAAATGACTAAGCTCAGCCAATCACAGCTTCTCCGTCATTTCTTTTCAACTTGTAATGTTTCCTTTGAAAAAAAAAAGATAGCTTTTTTAAAAAGCCATAAAAAATATAAGTGCCTCTGAATGATTTCTGAGAATGAAAATACACAACTTGATAGCCAATTCAAGACCGAGTATTGTCCATAATCATCTCTCATTCATGCTTATTTTAACTAATTTGAGATGGTTTCACAAATAAATGTGAATTATTGCAGTCTTTTATATATGTAATCTACACTGTTACATACCATGCATCAGATTTTCATTCTCATTAGTGCATTCAAAGCTCATTCTAGCTGTGAATAAAATATTCTATCAGTCAGTTCAGCCTGCAGAGAGTGTTATGATGTGCCATATCATATAATGAAATGTATCCAAACACACAAGCAGTCAAAGTGCAGTCTTGAGACTATCACCACCAAATCGTCCTGACTGTGTTTCCTGCGTTAACGAGGCGAGCTGGGAGTGATCGTGATCCAATAGAGCGTGATTGAATGAGAAATAATTGAATTATGAGGGGACAAATCTTCACAGCTGAGAAAATGAATCAAGGCGAAACGTCTCAGCTGTTGACTGATGAGCAAAACTGTTTAGAGCTGTTTATGTGTGCTTCTGCTGCTTTTGACAGATGCAACTTGATTCAATCCCTCCAATCCCTCTCAACAAACGAGAAAACTGAACCAGAAAGGCTTTGCTTTGCATACTGAGGTGCCTCTTCAACTTATGATTAGTCTTATGAAGACCAAACTCTATTAAGTGAAAAGTCACTTCATTCAGTGATTCCTTTACAGAGTGCAGTGGCATTAACACACTCCCCACAGCATGTCCTTTAGAGACTAATACCTTGTTGATCTAGGCTTGTTCAATAAGATCAGTAGCGGAAGAGAAGGCTCTGTGCATTATCACATCATCCCCCAGTTACCCGGCCTTCCAGCCTACATCATTCACATTTATTTTTTGAGAATGAATTACCCAAAATATGTTCAATCTACATATAATTTTATAAATAATCTATAATCTCTAGTTTATTTTGTTCATTAAATTGGTTTTAAGGTTTAAGTTTTAAAGTCTAATAGTGTGTGTGTGTGTGTGTATATTTTTATATATTTATATATTATATATATATTGGGGGCCTGGAAGAAAAAACGGCAGTATTAGGAAGCAATTAATAATGTAGCTATTTAAATTTTGTTAAAATATTTTTTGAACTAATGAAGTCCACTTTTGAATGACTAAGTCAAATTTAATTTTTTTTACTATTGAATGTCACTTCATTTAAAATGCCATTTTTTTTGCATTCATAATTCATCAATTAATAAATGCCAAAATTTGCTGCTCACTTATAATAAACACTCATTAGACAAGAGGGCTGATGCATTGTAAGTGGAGCAATCTGCATTTCTCTTCTCACTAGAGAATACATTTTCACTAGTCTAAATGCTAATTATTTTTTAGACCTGTGGAAGATTATACATATTTGTTATCTGTTTCAGTGGTTGTAGTACCTCACAATATCTCTATTGGTTTTATCAAGCCTACAGTCATGCATATAGGTGGCAGGCACTGTAAAGTAGTAAGACAGAGGGACAAATGAGGCTTCATGCATAACATAAAGAGGTGGACAGCCAGGCCCTTGAAAAGTGTTTCTGTGACATAAACAAAGCCTGCTTTGCTGCACACCTCATTATTTCCTAGTGTTTTGGCAAACTACACACACAAAAACAGTCAACCTGGAAAATAGAAACATGTAGTACAGTACATCCATAAACTCACCGGCACCCTTTTATGTGTGTCACATTCAATTTCTCAATAATGCAATTATCTATTCAACCAATCACATGGCAGTTGCTTCAATGCATTTAGGGGTGTGGTCCTGGTCAAGACAATCTCCTGAACTCCAAAC
>JAOTRC010000039.1:14240258-14255346 GCA_027497675.1 Cyprinella lutrensis
ACTGATTCAAGCTGATAGAAGAGCAACTTTGACTGAAATAACCACTCGTTACAACCGAGGTATGCAGCAAAGCATTTATGAAGCCACAACACGCACAACCTTGAGGCGGATGGGCTACAACAGCAGAAGACCACACCGGGTACCACTCATCTGCACTACAAATAGGAAAAAGAGGCTACAATTTGCAAGAGCTCACTAAAACTAAACAGTTGAAGACTGGGAAAATGTTGCCTGGTCTGAAGAGTCTCGATTTCTGTTGAGACATTCAGATGGTAGAGTCTGAATTTGGCGTAAACAGAATGAGAACATGGATACATCATGCCTTGTTCCCACTGTGCAGGCTGGTGGTTGTCGTTTAATGGTGTAGGGGATGTTTTCTTGGCACACTTTAGCCCCCTAAGTGCCAATTGGGCATCGTTTAAATGCCACAGCCTACCTGAGCATTGTTTCTGACCATGTCCATGTCCATCCCTTTATGGCCACCTCTTATGGCTACTTCCAGCAGGATAATGCACCATGTCACTAAGCTCGAATCATTTCAAATTGGTTTCGTAAACAAATAAGGCAGTTTTAAAGGCGAAAGGGGGGTCAAACACAGTATTAGTATGGTGTTCCTAATAATCCTTTAGGTGAGTGGCCCGAAATTAGTTTTTTCAGTGCATTTTGTTTTACAATATATGGTTATTGTAGTCATTTTGAATTAATATAAATATTATTATTATTAGTTGTAGTAGTAGTAGTATGTAGTGTAATGTAGACTGAGATACTATTTAACAATTTAAGAGGTTCAAGTCCCTGTTAAAGTTCATGTAGAAGTCAATATATTGACTTTGTTCAAGTTGCACATTGAATATGGGTTGGAGCCCTTTATTTTGAACTCTCAAAGTGCACCAGATTTTTTAAATTAACTTTAAAATGTAAAAAAAAAATCCTAATGGTGGGACATACTACCCCTGGACCTCCCTAGAGGGACCAAGGACCACCCACCACAGTTTAACAAAAAGTCGTGTGGGGTACACTGTGTATATATGGGTGTGTGTGTGTGTGTGTGTGTGCGTGCGTTTGTGTTTTCTGTGCGCATACTTGCATCACTCATAAATTATAAATTTCACAACCAATTACAAATAACCAGCGAGTAGAATAACATTTAATTAAACGTGAAAATATTATTATTATTATATTATTATTACTAACTATTTCATTTACAATGTTAAAAAACAAGATTTATAGTGTACTACGTGTTTTACAGGTTCAAATTTGCTTTAAAATTGCAGATTTCATTCAAATCTTTTGAGCCCCACTGTCGTTATTTGTTACAAACGAGTCAGGAAAAGTCATCTTCACCCTTCATGGAAATGCACTCTGATATTATCCCCCAGATATTAACTCACACGATTGAAAAAAATGGCACACCTGAGATACAATGGCTCACCTTATTCCGGAATCCCCGAAAGCAATGACAGCAGCGGCAACATCTGGGAGTGCGTTTAAGATGTGTTTTCAGATGTGTTGAGTGTTTACTCAAAACAATCTTGTTACTGATGTATTCAGACAAGCTTCTGGAGAGACACTTTAGCAACAAAGCAGACATGCAGGGTTGCCTGATATAGATACACACCCATTTATCTTGGAGCGTTCCTTTTGGGTGGGGATTCAGGGTTGGATTACAACTGATAAAAATTAGAGAGATCAGTCAAAAGGGATTCTTTGGGGCTTTCGCACACATTAGCCATGTTTCTGGCCTTACACTAATCTATCCTTGTTCCTTTTCATCTCGGCCTTTCTCTTACTCTCCCCTTGAAATGGATTTTCATGCTCTAATTAGGTGTATCAGCGTAATCTCTGTAGCCTCCTCCATCGTCATCTTCCTGCCATTTAGAGATGCTCACTTCATTGTATCCCTGACAGCCCTGGTTCAAACCATGTGTACAACATGGCTCCATATTGACTGTATCAAATCCAATCCCATGGTGCTTTGTTGAAGTGATCCAAAGTGCGTGTAAAAGTGACTTGAATGGCTGCAGCTAAATATGTTCACACCCTCAGTTGTGGCCTGCGCTGCTCTGATTGGTCACAGTGCATCTGTTTAAAGGGTGCCGATACAGAGAGAGTGGTTAAAGATGAGGATTTGTTCGGATCCGCGCAAGCATGATGACGGGCCCAACCGTGTGAATAAGAGCAAGACGGGACCCCAAGTCTTTCAGCACGAGCGCTGAAGCATGTGCACAAGCACACGCCCCGCAGGAGATAAAACCATAGACGCACAAAGCCGCCCATCTTAAAATCCGCCCTCTCCCTCTGTGCATCTCCTGATCAATAGAGGAGAGAGATGTGCGGGGTTCGGGGGGCGGGTCACTGAGTTGCTGCCACAGTGTTGATGACATCTGCTGCCCTTCAGTAAGAGCCTGATTGATTGAAGACACGGTCAGTCCACCAAAGAAAGGGAGTATTTGTTTGAAGCGAAAGAAAAAGCATTGAGATAACCAAAAAGAGCAGTGACAGTTTTGTTCTCCTCCTTTTAAACCATGGGAGGAGATTGATGCAATTTTCTGGCTTTTGAGAGCCAGTAGAGTTGGGTTGGGGTTTATTGTGTTCTGTCTATCACTCCATTCACTCCCCAGACTCTGACGAGAGTCGTGTGAATGCCCCCTCCCCCGTCCACTCAAGGAAATGGAGGAGAAGCAAATCATCATTTCATTATTATCAAACTTGATCTGAAGCGAATACTTTTTATTTTGTGCTTTTGTTGCTTTCCTTTGGGCAGTTCATATTTCTGCTTGACACAAATTAACACATCTTTAAAATATTTTCACACTTATTATTTGTCACCTTTAGTGTTTGGAGCTATTGCAGTGGAAAGCTAGTGAAAATATGTGTTCAATGTGTTGTTGTGCGAGTACAGACCACAATAATGGGGTGACAGGCTGTATGCGAGAACATACAACATAATGTGATTGAATGAAACATCTGCACCAAGGTTAACAGTTTTTGCCATTGTGAACCATATAATTTTCAGAAAACAAATTATCGTGATCCCGGTAGAGTAGCGAGCGTCAAAGCCGAGCTCAATGGAACCTACGTGTGGTTGAAATGTGTTCTTCCAGGAATACTTAAGTGCTGTCTCCCAATTATCAGTCAAGACTGTGTGGTAATTTATGCTCCCTGTGAGCAGGACTTGAAAAGAGATAATTGATTGACATGGCAGACATTGTTGCACCCATTACCTGTTCTATAATACTGGGCTGCCTCTCACTGGAGTCTCATTGTTCCATTCCAAGCTCCCTCCATGGACTAATACGAGCCTCACATCAGGAAGCCCAAAGTAGCCCAGCAAGGGGACGCGGTAACCACACTGATACAAAAGAAGCATTATTTTCACTCTGTTGCTTAACCTCGGAGACAGAGGGTTTCCATGGTGCCGTATGCTTCTGGTGTGGTGGTCTGGTGGGGGGCACAAGCCAAACATAAGTAGACTTAAACACAGATGGAGTGAAGCTGGAACAAAAACACTTGAGGCTGTGGTTTGAAACGCTTTAACTGGCATGAATTAAATTATGCCATTTTTAATCGTTTCAAACCTCGATACATTACCGTATTTTATGTCTTATGTCGTTCCGAACTTTCATTTTCATTTTGGACCTTAGTGACTTTCAAAAGTTTTTTTGTGTTCCACAGAAGAAACAGTGATACAGTTTTGTAAAGATGTAAGGGTGAGTGAATGATTTTCATTTCTGGATTAACAGTCAGTATTTGGATCGTATAAGAACATGGATTGTTACAAGGGCAGAGATGATCTTCTAATAAATCATCTGACAGATGTCCAAATGATGCCAAAATCCATCCATTCAGTAATAATCATTCATCTTTATCAAACAGTCTGACTTGGGTTAAGCAATGTTTGTCTCTGCGAGCAAAGGATCAAAGCTAAAGGTTTATTCACATAATTGAGTGAATATTCGCTGTGAACGAGACTAAATCAATTCCAATTGACTTATTTACACTAGGGATACAATTTGGCAGGTTTCTGTATCACAGTTTCAGCAGCACAACATTTTTTCAACATTGATAATTTACAGTATAGCAGATACTTTTATCCAAATCAAGAATATTAAGACGAATTTATGATAAAACAGCCAATAATTCTCTTGGTACCACAAATGGAAAGTTGTAAGTGCAAGCTAAAGTAGCACATAAGCTGGAGATGTATTAAAATTAAGGAGAGAAGAAAAAGAATAAAAAGAGAATTTAGTACTTTACTTAGGAAGTAACTTTGATTAGGGGCTTGGTTTAAGTGATCACAGAGGTTGTATGCCTTCAGCTGTTTCTTGAATGTTAGGATGGTCTGATTTAATCAGGTAGAGGTTGGAAACTCACTCTACCACAGAGTTAAGGTTCTGGGAAGCAACTTCCCCTTACTCACACAGACTATAGAGGATGGGAGAGAACATTTAGGGGACACTCATGGGAGAGAGTGTGTAGGTAAGAGGCTTTTTCAGTACCAGTACCAGGTGATGCTATAAAGCAAGACCAGATGACCATTGAGCTGTGGGCAGTAAATTTCATATGGTCTCTAAACAATACCCCATATACATGGCTGTCCTGGTTGGCTTTAGTGTTGTAAAACCCAGCTGTGCAGTGGTGTTGTGGACTTGTTGGTGTGGCTGGGATGGCACTTTTGGTTAATAATATGTCAATATTCTCCAGAAATAGTATTCCAGATATTCCAGCTGTTGATATTTTTGGTCAACAAGCACAATTAACATTTACAAGTCATAAAGTGATATGCCAAGTTTGTGAAGTCCTGTCATGACAAAAGAGTAACCAACAGGACCACCAAATGCACAATAACAACACTGAATAACATTTAATTAACATTATCATTTTTTTTAAATGTGTAAATATGAATGTCTATAATTCAAAACCAATGCTTTTGCAATGTAAAGAGTTTGTTTTTACCCTGCCAATAAAGCCACATATGTAGTTGAATCTGAATAAGCAATGAAAAGCATTTACTTACAAAATGGAAACATTTATTCCATACCTAGCACCAATCTTTTAAAACTGTACCATAGTAAATTTCTTGTCATGCAATTATACTTCATATAAATTATGTTTGGGTGTTGTATCTTGGATTAAAGCATGTAATTGATCATGGCTTTTTTCTTCACACACACCAACACACAAAAAAATGAATAGAAAACCTTCAATGTCTGTCAAGCAGTTTTACGGTTATAATAGACATTAGCGTAACAGATTGTTTAGGCTTTAAAACAGCATTAGGATAACGTTAATGTCCAGCCAAAGTTAGTTGTGATTGATTTACTTTTGTTGTGAAGATCTTTAGTTATTGAGATAACGAACACCACTTTATTTTAACTAACATTCGCAGAACAATACTTTACCTTTGAGGCAACCCTTGAAAAATTTTTTAAAAAAAATTCTTTGCTTCTCTGCAAAATCACAGAGTTCTGTGCACTTGGTTGGCACTGGCTGTACTTGTTAAATTGAGCACTTAAAGCAAATGCAACATCACAAGGCCAACAGTTGGATCGCAACCTCACCCACACTTTGACAATGTCCTTTGGTATCAAGGGCAAGGTTCTATCTGTGAATGGCAAGCAACTGTACAACAGCAAAAATGAAACATTTTCTGAATATTCTGCCTCCCTTAGTTTAAAGTAGCTCGGTTGCACCCTCACTTATGAGCTAGAGATCTAGTCTACCAAGCACTTCTTCAAACAAATACTCTTCTCCTGCCTCAGCGCTTCTCAACTGTGGGATTAAATGCAAGAACATTGGACTCCGAGTAGCTCAGTGAAGCTCAGGGCTCTAGCTGTCGCCGATGTTTGTTAATCCAGGGCAATGTGACACTGCAGAGTGTCCTACTGTAATTGAGGAGTTGTTGCATTTGTGTAGTTTTGACTGGCTCAGCACTGCTGTTGAAAGCATAGGTCTATTGATGGTGACATAAGCCAGCAACAGTTAATTAACTTTTTCATAAAGTAATGCTAGCAGCTGGATTAGAGGACTCTCTTCAATATAAAGTTTCTCTTGTTTGTTTTAGGTCACAGAAGGATTGAGCTAAAGGGGCCTTGCAGCTATGTGACTTAAATCACACTGGAGTCGTGGATGATAGACACAAGCGCACTTTATCATTGGGAGCTTTTTTGGACATGTCGCCATTCCATGAAATAACTTTTCTTTCTCAGTGTCAGAAAAACAGGCATGCTATTACAAACAAAGGAGGATCGAATTTTCAATTGTTACAAAAATAAAGTACTGTAAATCTTTCTCTATTTTCGAAGAGAGGGTGGAAAGGACAAGATACAGCAGACTTCAGCATTTATTAAACGTTTCATTCAACCATGCCAATAAGCTTTATTCTAATGATATGCAATATAGCTCATGTCCAAATGTTCGTTTTACAGATACATTTTTAAGTTAATTAACACCTAATTTAAAAAAGCTTGAAATGTATTCATATGGATATATCAGGCCACACTGTACTTGCCCTTATGAAAATATACGGTAATTATTGTGCAGTATTTGACCTGTAGCTATTACTTTAAAATAAATAAATAAAGATCATGCATCGAGATTGTATCTTGCAGTATTAAACTAGCTACATGATTTACATAAATAAACAATATACCACTCTTATATCAGTTCTAAATAGAAGAAATTAATATTAAGTAACTTTCTGACAAAAACTGTCTATCTCTTGTAATCTAGAAATGACCAACGAAAGTATCGGTATTTCTAAAATAGGCCAAAACAAAAGAAATCCCATCCCCATCTCTGCTCAATGCGTCCTCTGCCGCTGGATCCACTACATGTTTTTCATTTTATGCTCCTTGTTTACTTTTCAGAGAAACCCGTTCAAGCTTCGAAGTGATCATGAGGCCATGGAAAAACGCATTTCAACAACCAACATACTCCTCCTCGCTACAGGGAAAAATTACACAGGCAACTCCAGGCAAATCCACTTCCTCTCAGTATCGCGCGAATTAGTTGTGTTCCATTTCGTAGGATGCATCCTTTAATGCCGCCTTCACACTGGCAGTTGAAATCAGCTCCATGCATAATACGCAATACGTTCCCAGCGGACGACGTCCGACACAGTGAAAAGCGTCGGACGTGGGTAGAACAAAAATGGCGAAGAGATTAGAAAGTAGTAATATTTTAGTCTGTTGATGCGTGCACAGAACTATCCATCTCAGTTAAAGCAAAGTGGCAGCGCACGTCAACGTTTTCCTCCTTACCGATATAAAACTCGAATGAACATCAGAAGGTATGTTGAAAGATACCGTACAGTGCAATTTACCAAAATGTATCATACCATTGCACAACTCATTCAGTGTTTTAACCAAAGACGTCAATGCAAACAGCTTGCTTCTCTGTCAATGAACAGTTGCTCACCTTTCTAATAAAACTAATAATTTATTAAATTGTCTTTGGAAATCGAGAGTAATGCGTGTGTGATTGACAGGCGACGCATGGACGGTGTCCTTGTCCTGGTTACAACTGCTTATTTCTCAGGATTTAAACATTCTTAGAAACATTTATGATACTGTAAGTACACAAATCAACAAAATATATAACATTGTTCAAGTGGTTTTTGGATATTTTAATCCAAAAATCTTACATAGTGTGCCTTTAACCTGTTTTTCAATATTTAATGTTATTTGTAAATTGGGAAAGAAACAGAATTAAGTCAAAAGTTATTATCATAAAACTGCCATATGCACAATTTAAGTGTTTGGAAATCAGTTGTAACTAGATGGGTTTCCCGAGTTGAGCACACCATTAGTTGAGATATGATTCTTAAGTAGATTGAAAAAATTAATAACTGTAAGTGAACCCACATTTCAGGAACACCAAATCATACTGACGAGATTTTAATTTAGTCCCTCTCAGCACACTTGGGCCCCGCTGTGCCCCCCTAGAATCCTACAGTCGCCAAGGCTCCTTGGATACGCTGACTGACATCGGCACCTCCCCTCAGTGCAACGTTTCCCTGATGAGCGATGCTCCTCTAGCACACTAACAGAGACTTGCCCATTTTGTCAGCCACTTTTCACTAGAGACAATAAGTTGCGCGTTACCACTGTTTTCCCAGAGTTTGTGGGGACTGTGACTCCCGAGGCATGCTTCACGGATGGTCGACAGTGTTGTGGTCCCTTTGTGAGTTTCTCCACAGTGCTCTCCCCTGGCTGAGGTTCGCTGCAGCTGTGGCTTCTCAATAGGGCTTATTGTAGACGCGCGGAGTGTGAGCGAGCAGCGCAGTGATTGAGCGGAACGGAGGGAAAGACGCATGTAGTGCAGGGATGCTCCTGAAAATGTTTCCTTCACTCATTCGGGAAGAGCGCGTCTAGAGCGCCTGCGACGTGACGGAATCCTTCTGCATTTTCACAAGAGCATTGGCAATTTAGCCTATACACACGCGAAGGACCAAGAGGAAAAGGTGAGGATGATTTCGTTTACTGAGGTGTAATACCGTACAGTCTGAGTGTATTTGCGGTGCCCATTAACATACGGCTACAAATTCTTAATAGAATAATATCTAAAAGTTGAGAAATGGCAGTAGGCTACTGTTTGTTCTTTTATATAGGCTATTTATTTTCAGAAAATGTCTGTTTCATTTAACGGACTGCAATGAAAGTATTGCATTTGCTATGGGGAAAAATAAATAAAAATGAATTAACGAAGTATTTTTAATTCAATGCAATAATATGTCCACGCACTGTGCAGTTTGAAATATTGTAGAACAGTGTGGTCAGCATCAAGATTTTAAGAGCCGCTTCTCAAAGTTTCTCTCACTGCCTGTGATGTTTTAATATTCAGCGCTTTCCCCTCAGGAGCATCTGTGATGTCCAAAAGTCTCCAGAGAGTCACATTTGTAATGCAAATACTGTCGTTTGTAGTGTGACTGTGTGAAAGATTTATTTTGGATGGACCAATAGCCCAATGACAGAGGTTGTTGTTGTTGTTTTTACTTTTCTGTGTACTATTATACCAAAACAAAAGCAGATATAACAGGCACAGAGGTGCAGATTTTCCTCACTCCGTATCGATATCAAATACCTCTGTCAGGACGCCACTGCAATGCCAACTACAGCACGGAGGCTTAGTGGAAACTTCGCTTGTATTGTGAAGCTGGCGGCCGCTAGGTGGCGCGTTGAGTGAACTGTTTGTGAGGTGATTCAGCTTAGGCTGTCGAAAAATTAATTGTGGATTTGGGTGTGTGTTGGTCAGTAGGCCTATAAAGTAATTTTCAGTATTATTCGCAGATTATGTTCAGTTTCATTGTGCTGTCACAATTGCTTACTTTCTGATTTAATGTTTGGCTGTGGCATATTTGCACTGTTGTGCCCAAGAATAAATGGTTGTCTTCAGGAAGGGTCAGGATGACCAACAATAAGTGTCGCCCTGAAATTTGGGGTCCCACTATGATTTAAATGCTATAGCCCATGGCTTTCATGTTGTTTTTTCCCCCCAAGAAAAGATTATGAAAAAGGGAACCGTTGTTGTAAAATGGTAGTTTTAGGGGTTTTGACATGTTTATGAAATGGGACTGGTGTAGTTTTGCCGAGACATGCTGTACTCTGAAAAAAAAGAGAAGCTAGTATAATGCATAATCAATTAAATTTTTTTCATTATTTGGCTGGGTCACCTAACTTGATGCACTGATTGCACTTTTAATAACACAATATAAAATGGCTTTTGTGAAGCATGTAATGAAACAATGCTAGAAAAATTGTCTTTTAATCAATTCTAAATGTATTCTTAATTAGAAATTTTCATCACGCTTTCTCATAAGCAGCCATATCCAGACCAGATCCTTTCATAATCTTGTCATAGTCACCCTCAAGAGTCTGCACAGCGAAGGGCAGCCATAATAAGAAGGCCATATGCTACCAGTCCGCAGTGTGCTGTGTTTGATGTCCAGATGCCAGGAGCCTTGCTTTGCTCTGTGTTCGACTCGAGCACACTATCCCTGGTGCGTGCCACAATTGCTCTTGCACCGCAGGGGGGCTATGACTAGATAGTGTGTTGAGATGGGTTTTTGGAGCTGAGTCTCTGGCTGTGGCTGTGGGCGCTCTCTCACAGGGCGGTCTGCACCGAAGCCTAAGCTCCTCTCGTCAGATGGCATGGGGGGCTAATGAGACTTCATCATCCTGTCCCAGACCATTTGGGCGATCTGTGCTGAACACAAAGTCCGGGGCCTCAGCCAAACCTGACAGCGAGCAGATTCGGGCGTGGAATGTTAGTGGGGGGCTGGAAGGAGAAGAGAAACAAATATAGTATACTCATGGCATGGCATATTATAGTCGCCTTGTAACGTACAGTAATTCAAATGAGGTTTTTAGTCACAATCCATTATTTGATGATCCATCCAAAATAATCAGAGTATAATCAAATAAAACCAAAAAGTATTTGCAATGGATCTACAGATTGCTTCAAAGAAGCTTCAAACTTAAAAATTACATTGTAAATCCTTCAATTATGAAACTATTTAAGCTGTAAAGCAGCTCTACAGAAGATAACAGAGTGAGAGTTGGGTTCCAGAAGTAAAAGCTCCATTCATTTTCTCCATAGGGGAACAACAATGATAACTTTACTAAAGCTAAACTAACTACAACTTTAAAGACAGACTTGAGCTCATAGGTTGTTAATTGATGGCATATACTTTTGTTTAAGCCATCTGTTTCTATTATTTCAACTTTCAGTTGAATTACTGTCAATGTTGCAAACTTCATTAATTATTAAACGAGTTCAGCTAGGCATTACAGCTAAAGTTCGTTCAATGCTGATTCAGTTCAGTTCAACAGTGGTGTTGATGTTGTGACATACTGACCTCATGTTAATTTCTGAAAAAGATTCCTTTGCCTAATTGTTGTCATTTAACCTTCATTACAGTTTCAGTCCTAATCTGGGCCCTAAGCAATTTAGTCACGCAAACTTGTCCTAAGATATTGCTTCAGACGCACAGCACTAAAAAAAAATCCCTTGGTTTGTTTCCTATGTCCTTGTTTGCTGTGTTTTAATGCAAGCGAATGATAAATGATCCATATCACCTTCCAGCTCTCTATTAGTCTATTCTACGCTATGAGCATTCCAGACTCAAAGCTCTTTTTAGTTCACAGAAGTGTTATGTATCACTTCAAGGAAACTATTGGAGGTCAGAGATAATTGAGATGTGTAGAGGATTATTTAGCCATAACTGTGCTTTCTTGATACCCATCGTCACCCGTTTTTGAAAACTTTTTGTTGAATCTACTCAGCGAAACGCATAGAGATCTAATCAGCTGCTAAGCACTTGTAATTCCCCTATAAAGTGAAGCTTATGATAGAGATTACAGGCTTTAGATTAGACTTTTCCCCACTGAAAGGTCCTGGCACTGTGGTCTTCTGAAGCAAAGAGCAAGACGCTCTGTTCTTCTCCAGCAGTGCTGGTGCTTTTGAGCTTGGAGAAAATACAAGAGGGGAATGCAATCCCAGAGGGATGCTTTTTGATTTACTCTTCTGTTCACCTTCAGTGCTCGAGCTTCAATGACGCTATTATTTTGCAGAGTTACAGTATCTGTCGAAGCTTTAATGTCGCAGATGTGTTTAACACCTTTTGTGTAAGCTAAACCCTATATTACCATCAACACTTTGTAAGCTACCACTAACGCTAACGCTTTGAAACAGTGACACCTAAACCTACAATAAATATAATGAATCTTATGCACGGGCTGCGATAATTGCGATAGTTTTGAATTGCCACGCACTCTAAACCCAATATGGAAGCTGTTCTCTCTGTAAAGCGTAGGTCATATCTCATCTTTTCTCGGACAACGAAGGATTTCTGTGGAGATTTGACATCCCGTTCAACATCAAAATAAGCTGTTGAGGCGTGAATCCTGCTGCTGGTGGTTTGAACTGCTGGAAGGACAGATTTCTCTAGAGAACGTGTATGTGCTCTACCTAAATCCCTTTTGAACAGTTTTTTTCCAGACTTGTAAGTGTTTCACTTTAAAAGGATGTTAGAAGCACCCAAAAGGCTCTCTCGGACCGAGGAGCTCCAGGGACCCCTTAGGAGAATTTTGTGCCTGGAATTTTGTCACTTCAACTTAGAGTGCACACTTTTAAGTTGTAGTTCTCCTTTACAATTTGGAGCATGTGGGGTTTTGTTCAATATAAAAATCCAGTGTCCCTTACATAACACACTTTTAAGGTTCAGTGCAGCTTTGTAGTTCTTAGTAGCAGCTCTTGAGCTGGAGGTTGTAGGTTCAAACCCCAGATGGGTCCATTCATGAGCCACTGCCATTGTGCTCTTGAGCAAAGCGCTTAACCAACCCTAGGAAAAGTTTCACACAGTACAAAAGTCACATTAGATTATAAAAGTGACTGGTAAATGAAGAATAATATAATGTAACATACATGTGAAAAATGATGAGGATAAACTGTGGGTCAAACAAATTAATCGATTTGTTTTATTTGGTGAGAAACTATTAGTTTATTTAAAAAATACATTTAAATGCAATGCACCTGTTATACCACTTTTATCAATACCCACATTGAAATTCATTTAGATATTTTTGAGTTAAAATGGTACAACTCTTACTTCATAATGAAAAAAAAATCCTTAGTAAAATAAATTCAATTCTTGAAAAGAAAACATTAAGTACTTGGCATAATCTTTTGTTTGTATTTCTTTAAAAGAAAATGAACAAAGATTCTTATCTCCCCAATAATATTTATTAATGAGATAATTTGACCTTTTTATGACAAAACAAGGTTAGCTAAGGTTGTAAAATGGCATGTGGTGTTTACTTTTTTACCTTAAAATTCATTTTTTTTATTTATTTTTTTAACGATTATAAGATGTGTACACACATTCAAGATGTGGTAAATGTTATTACGTCTTGCTTGATAGATCACGTGACATTATTAATAATTGAGCATTAAAATGAAAACTTTGACTTTATTAATTTTGTATCAAATGAAACCCTTTTTGTTTTTGAGAGAGAGAGAATGGTAAAAAAAAAGCCATATAGCCATCATGAATAGAAAGTCCCTTTGTTGGGACTTGGGATGGTACATATTTGCTCCTCCAAACCATTGCATTGGAACTCTATCCCTCTCCCTCCGTCTGTTTCCCCCTCCCTCCTTGGTTCCCGTCAGCCCTAAAGATTAATGTGCTCCACTTTCAGCAGTGCTGTCAAATGCCCATCCAGAGGAAAAAGCTGAATGTCCGGTTTGCTCACCTGTAGGGGTCTGCCCGCACCTGCATCGCAGACTGCAACCTCTGAAATGCCAAAAAGTCATGTTTTTTAAATCCGTGGTTCAAATGTGAAGTGATATTGTAAAAATGATGGTAAATCAAGTCTGTATCTGTGCTAACAGACTCTCTTTTTGTATATTTCTTTGATTCTTTTCTCATGGTTTTCTTCATCCTCTCCCCCTGATGTCTGTTTTCACCGCAGGTTTGAGAGCTTCAGCTACAATCATCGTTCATTCCTGTGGTCTCTCCCATAAATCACCGGTCAGACTGTCTATCCCGATACCCGTGCCAGTGCTGAGGGTGGTGCAGTTTCTCAGAGGAGACGTCTTAGCCTCAAGATCTCTGGTTCAATACGGAGGAGTGTATTTTTTATTTTTTTTGTTTCCTTTTTTTACTTTTATAATTTCATCCAAATGATGCAGATAGGCTCTGCTGTGTGGACTGGACTGACTGTGATGACTATTCTGCTGTTGGCCCAGTGCGACGTGGGCTGCAGGGGGATGACACTGAACTCTGTCCCGCTCCGTCCGGTTTCCCTGAGGCCCATCAGAGCTAGTGTGGGTGCATCCCTTCAAAGACACAAACGCAACTGGGTGTGGAACCAATTCTTTGTCCTGGAGGAATACACAGGAGATGAACCTCTCTATGTTGGCAAGGTAAAGCAAAATATATCTTCTGGCTATGATATTAGTGTCTAGTGCATTGAGCCCGTTCCTGATGACAACTAGGGCTAAGCACTATTGTTTAATTATTATTTTCATTTTATGTTGTATTCATTATGTGATAAAATTAACAAATATCATCAGAAAGGTGGATACATTTTGAAAAATAATGAGAAGGCTAAAATTAATACCTGGTATTGTTCAAATGTTTGGGGTTATAATATCGTTTTTGAACAGTAAAAACAGGTGGAATATTATTACAATGCAAATAACGTTTTTCTATTTTTAGATGCTGAATTTTCAGGTTCATTACTCTAGTCTTCAGTGTCATTCTGAAATGCTAATTTGGTGCACAAGAAACCTTTCTTATTATTGCCGATGTTGAAAACAGTTTAATATTTTTGTAGAAAATGTGATGCATTCTTTTCTTGAAAAGAAATAAAAATAGGAATCTTTTGTAGCATTGTAAACATATTAAACGTCACTTTTGATCAATTTATTGCATCCTTGCTTAATGCAAGTATTAGTAAATGAAAAAAATCTTACTGACCCCAAACATTTGAATGACGTTGTGCATCTTAGATACAGTGTGGTCACTTTTCGGTCAGTGCGTGACTACGTTCACCTCTGAATGTACAGTACTTAATGTTGCACAGTTAAAAAAAGGGCTTTTATTTCCACTCTTATTTAGTATTGTTGTTGTTGTTGTTTTTTTTTTTTTTCAAAGAAATCACCCGAAATGGATGTTTAAACCAGGTGTAAAAGGGATCTTAGATCACGTCTAGTGGCTGCCTGAGCTGACATGTTTATTTAGATAATGTACTTGGGTTGCCCAGAAGCCAGTAGAGCTGTCCAGTCGTGGACTTATTTCTCTGGAGTGTCTGGCAATGTCTTTTGCCTTAGCTGCTCATGATCGCTATTTCTGCTAAACATGTGATGCTAATTAAACATGACTTGCAAGCTATTCTGGATGGACCTGGCATATGCAGGCCTCTTAAGATAGACTCTTGCTTTTGTGAGAAAGTTTTCAATTTAAAGGAGTTGCATCATGAGGAATCATGAGGAAGATATGTGGTACAACATATGAAGAGTTCAGATGCAAAAGCCTCTAAATGCCATTTGAAATTTTCCTCTAAAATGATCATTTTTATCAAGC
>JAOTRC010000039.1:14255446-14275760 GCA_027497675.1 Cyprinella lutrensis
TTAGAGGCTTTTGCATCTGAACTCTTCATATACAGAAATCATACATTACTCTAAAAGAAAAACATTTGTTTGCAACTGGAACTGAAGAAGGCTGCAAGGCCAGTTTGTTGAATGCATTGTAACAAAAAAAAAATGCAATTTAAAACTATGAAATTATGAAAAAAAAAATGATGTGCTTGAAAGTTGAAGCACTTTTGATTGTCACATTTGCTGAACTGATCTTTTGATATAGCAGCAGAATATCTGCCATTTAGAAAGATTTCTAATTATGGCACAGTGAAACAGATATCCTCGCATGGCTCATGTTTCTGTCATGATAAGGTTTAATAGTACTCTGCGAAGATGTGTCAATCAAGCTCCTTAATGAAGTGCATGTGAAGAACAGATGCTCTGCCTGCATATTTCCTACATGTGAACATTTGAATCAGGTATATAACATTACCCTGAGGCTCCTTTAAAAGCTTTGCTAAAATTAATTCACAGAGAAGACAGGGGTTAATGTATGCTGTCCCATCAAAGCCCAGGCTTTGGCTTTTAAATTGTTTTAGTCATTTTCCCTCATATTGATGACAGTCAGTAAATGAATGTGTAGCTTGTGAATGCCTGATGCATTGTTTAATCAAAACTCTTTGGCATGTGGGTGATCATGTTTTTAATGAATATCTCATGTGGTGTTTGATCAAACTTCTTTGATGCTATGTGGATTTTATAGTTGTACTGTGATCCACACTAAATGAGCCACACAAAGAAGAAGAAGAAAAAAAAGCATCATCACAAAAGGAAGCGCATTTTCTTTTATGTATTGGCTCCAGTCCTCTAGCAATGTGATTGCTTTATACGCACAGGCTTATAAGTAGTTAGCTCGATGCTAAATGCAAAGACAGCCAAAAGCTTTCCTGTTTTAAGGATAATGAGCCTGATACTCCAACACGCCACCTGCTCTACTATCTTTGGCTTTTACAATACATTATCTCTCAGCCACTACATCACACACCGCTCTACCTTCACACACTCAAAACCCTGACAGCCAGGTTGAACCTTATTAGATTTTGGCTCATCTCCAATTCACTCTAGCCAGAGGGATCCGGGCAAAAGAGAAGTGACTGAACACAAATGTTTCCCCCGTTCTGAATAATGATCAGTGGAGTAATGTACAGTAGGGTGGCTGATCTCTCTCTCTTCCCATAGGAAAGAGAAGTCGTGAAATCTCTTGAAACTCTCAGATGTTTCTCCTGGACCATAAAGAGATTTGGTTCTTATTTGAAACAGATGCTAATTTTATACCTCTATTGCTATATGTCAACATATGACACATTTGCATTTATTTTTAATTGATTTGAACAAGTTCTAGGATAAACATTTGAGACAAAGTTGATGAGGCGGAACTGAGAACTCCATTAAGCTATGAAAGGGTGACGAGCAATAACATTTTCCTCCTGGTTTCTCTTTCAAATTTCACCGTATTTCACGTTTCAAGTGCTGAATGTATTCTTTATGATGGTCATTGGCTGGCTGCTTGTTCTCATTTCTTGGCTTTTTTATGTAGACATTCATCCTTTGATCTCTAGTGAGCATGAAAGATGGTCTTGTTCATCAAGATAAGAGTGGCATAATACAGACATAAAAGACAAGGTCCTCATAAACAACTAACCATAAGATCTATAGACCGTTTTCATATTTTCTTTCTTTTCATGCTTATGCCCTTTTTGATGGTATCAACAGCAAAACAAAAAGATAAGAGTAGTGGTTGACTGAGATGGGTTTTTTAATGGCGCATGCTGATATCTGGGGGGCAGGGAGGCTGATTTATATTTACATATTTTATGTTAATACATATTATTAATTGTAATTCAATTATTTGTAATTCAATTATAAGATGCACACAAAATAGTGAGCCCCTATTTTACATAATTTAACACTATATTTAGTAAAAGTCACTTTAAATTGACAAAAAATGATTCAAAGGAATTAATACTTATATTATAATTAATACTTGTTTTTTTTTCAGCAAAGACAGCAAAAATTACACAAAAAATAAAATCTGTTCTTTTGACCTTTTTTCTCTATTCGTCAGAGAATCCAGAAAAAAGTTTCTCCAGAAATATATTAAGCAACACAGCAACATTGTTTTCAACATTGATAATAATGATAAAAAAGTAAATAAATAAATATTCTTAAGCATCTTTTGGTGAGCACACTCTCAGAAAATATGGTACAAAAAATGCTGTCACTACTAATGCACCCTTTAAAAACGTTCTAATGTACTAATAAGGTACTAATAACTTAAAGGAGCATTGCGTAAGTTCTAAAATTTCTAACCGTTACTGACACCAGTGGCCGTTAGAGAAAGCCAGTCTCATGCTCGTTTTCGGTTAGCAGGCTCGTTGAAGCTTATTGAGATTCACCATCATGTTTACAATGGTCAGCTAGTTATAGTACTGTAAGATTATTGTTTGACAGCTCGGGTTCTGTTATTATACCCAGCGCTGACCGGAGCTCCCTCCAAGAATCAAAAGCCCCTCCGATGTTGACTCTTGTCTTTGCCTGACGCTGATCACTCTCTAATTTGGAGGTGCTAGATAAGGCTTTTTTTAACTTACGAGGAGTTTCCGTGGGTGTCTCGATTGTGCTGTAGGCAGGTTGTGTCTTTCCATCCACAGAGTCCATTTGAAACACTACTGCAAGCGATTGCCGCTGCTTACTAATTGCTGCCAGACGGATGTAAGCCCAAGTAGACTAGAACGTGCATGACGCTCCAATTTGGACCCGACTCCTCCACACACAATTGAGCCCACAGGCTGATAGAGGCAACTGTGGTGGGCAGTCAAGGTGTCATTCTTTCTATTACATTATGGTTGGCTCATAGATGTTCAAAAGAAAACTCAATTTTAAAGATTTTTTTAAGTATAAACCTACACATACCCCCTATAATAATAACTTATAACACTTTTGGCACCAATATAAAAGGTACCACCCCAGTGACAGCTTTTGTCCCTTTTTTCTGAGAGGGTATGACAGTGTACCGCTACTGTGCAATTATCATTGACACAACTGGATAGCTGTTGTATTCTTGAGGTTTGAGGCAAATAGAAGAGCAGGAGATAAATAGCCTGGGAAAACCCAGACAACTTCTGGCAAATTTAGATTTGCTCTGAAAGTTAGTCGGGGAAAGAGCTCATTCAAGCCCATTTCCAATCCGTCGAAATCGGCACCAATCAGAAACGTTAGGTGGGCTTTACACGATGACGACAGCGCTGGGATCTTGAAGCAGATTTTGTAGCCTACATTACAAAGATGGACGCCGCCGAACATCACTCGTTTAAATCCGCTATCGCGTCTGTTTTAAGCGATTTGAACGTTTCCCTTTTGTTAAAAACAGAGCAAAGAACAACACTCGGAGATGTTTCTCTGCCGGCCGCCGCTCTTCATACGTCATCTCCTTCATCGCTCTGATTGGTTTTAGGTCTACCCGTGACGTCCGTTGGTGACGCCCCTATGGAAATGATTTGTCAATGATGATTTGCCAGACCATAACTCATTTACATCTGAGAATGGTCTGGTTTTAACCAGGCTAGGAGATAAACTCTGGGACCCAAAAGCTTTTATTGATCTTCAATACAGTTTCATGGAAATTGCAAAAATAACATTACTTAAAACTTTACATAAAAGGTAGACATGCACACTGTTTCAATGTAAGGCATAAGTTCTGGCTTCTGACCTTTTGACCCTGATCTAACAGAGAGCAGAGACTAACTTTCAGCAGCAATTTGGTTTGATGATGCTCTTAACTTCTAACAACCCTGATTTTCATGTTCATGCAGAAAGTTGAAAGATGCGTTGTGCTCCTATAAAGACACAAACACTCTTCCTAGGCAGAGATTTGATGTCGAGACTCAAGGCTGATTGAAGAAGGACTTTGATGCTTCCAGAAAGTAAAAAAAAAGGAGAACATTTTGAAGCAATTTTCATATCAACTATCTTCATCTTTTCATGTATATCTTTGCTTTTTTGGTTTCAACCAGTCTTTGCAAGAAACATAAGAAAACTTTAATTTCCGTCTCTAATTAACTCTTGAAATAACATTTTCTTCTCTTGGTTTTATGCTTTATTGATTGTCTCTCACTCTTGATTCATGCTGGAAAAAACAAGATTTTTCTGTTACTGTGAACAATGAGCAGAGAAGCGTACATAGCGGCTTATTCATAATCAAACAAGCAGTCTGACATACAGCAGTCCAATCTGCTCACCCGTTATTATCTGTGAAATTATACCAGAATGAATTTAATGAATATGTCTTTGCCATCTTGATATCGTCCCATCAGTGACTGGGATTATTGCCCATGGTGACCTCTCTGCAGCCTGATGAATATGGATATGATAGGTCCAGCTTGAATAAAATGCTCAAACGAGAGGGATGTCAAAGAGAGCATAATGAATAATGCATATCCGTGTCTCCGGGGTGAGTTCAGTAATATCAACAATTATTAGAAATGACCCTAGTGTCTCCACTGAAAGTACACATTCATTACAGTACTTCCAGGCGAGTTCACTTCGGAATAAGCATAAACAAGTGTCCGATGTCATTAATAGTTCCATCACTATTCCAAGTTTCCTGGACTTTTATCCTATACCGCATAATTAAAAATCTCAAATCACACTGATTTGACGACTCGCAGCGGCTTGTTGCCCTCTCATTCTCATCTTTGAGCGTCATAAGATGTGCAGGGCCCGTCGGTTGAAATCCCCCAGCTGGGTGTTGAATGTCCGATCATATTCTGCCTATATTTGTTGAGTACACTAGAGAAAAAGGCTTTGAATCCAGCTCTAATTGGAGGGGATCCTTTGATGGTGCAGTTTGTGCAATAGCAAGGTGGGGAACGTTCCCAGGCCGATTTCCGTCATGGAACATTTGCATTTCCTTTTTCCTAGCCTGCCAAAAACAACTCGTAGCTCACCTTCTAAATGCGCGCCTAATAAGAAGCAGACCGTGAGTGCCGCTGTAACCCTGCGGCGAGGATGAGGGATCTAGACTTTTCTCCCCTTCTGGCCACCGGGAAGCCTTTCGTCAGCCAGGCCAAGCTGATTAAACGCACCCTCCGTCGCGCCCGCCCTCCCACCACATCAATGATTTGCGCAAACTGAATTAAACAAAATGAAACAGAAGAGAAAGAGCTCTTTTCATGTTGCAGATCAACAAGCGTTCCCCAAATCCTCTTTGGAGTGATTTCTAACATATGCTGGGTAATTAAATGCAGTGCGGGAGAAGATGGGGCGCTTTTCATCTGCTTCCAGTCCGTACTGGTCCATGCCACGGCTATTTGTCATCAGTGCAGATGAAAGTCATTGGGTTGGCAGTCATGGCCTGGGCTCTGGTGCCAACCCTGCGAGCATATACAATCAACAAGTAGGGGTTCACACCCGAACGCCCACAAATGGAGATGGTAAAGAAAGTGAGTTGTGTCTTTTCAGATAATTAAGGCTGAGGGCATTGTGGGTGTCTAGTCGCAGAGGTGCTTTTTAATAGAATCTGGTGGAGTCTTTCTCATATGGAGAGTGATATGAGCTGACACCACTGACTCTAATGACAGGGAATAAGGAATCCTCCACAAAAAGGGAGAGATGTGGCTCGCACCTCCTTGGCAAAGAGCAGCTCCACAACACAATAAAATACCATTTGCATTTATATAGCACTCTGCAGGTGTTGATTCAGATGAAATATTACAACAGGGGGAAGAATCCCACACCACGAAAGCGTATTGAAAGGCGCAGGCAAATAGATCCAATATGTAAAAAGCTATCAAGTACAAATGACTGCCTTTCCTCACAGAATCAGTCGTTTGCCTTTTATTATAGACTGGATTTTAGCCTGCTTCATGATTACCCGGGGTGGTAAGATGGTTTTAAAAGCAAAGGAAAATGACATTGGAAAGCACTACATCATCTGAGCTTGGAACGGGGAAGACAATGCATGTCCCGGGTCTGTCGTTATCCATAAGAGTCGCAAACAGCAAGCATTGATGTACAAACAGCTCCGGAATGCCAAGCTAGGTTTTTTTTCACCTTTAAATGGTGAGCCAAGGGTATTTCTGAGGCAATTGTTGCTTTAATGAGACTCTGCGTGTCTATGCTTGCTTACGCAGCGATTATTGATAGCTGACAAACTAACATGCCTTAGTTCAGCCCGTGTTTGGATTTGTTTAGTTGGTGCGAATGTAGTTTTTTTTTCTTCTAAATGTGTACCTAAATGATTACTGATGAAGGGATCCAGACTAATATTAGAGAGCAGTGGTACCAGATTTTTTTTGGTGCCAAAGGAAGGGGCAAACCGAATCACCCTAATTCGAATAATATTATATGATTTCTAATAATATTACATCATTTATCAAAAACACATTTTCTGTTTAATACATATTCGCAACAGTAACATCTGTAAGACGTGTAAACTAAAAGCCTAATCAGGAAATAATTAAATATTTTAACACAATTAAATCATTAAATATAAGGGGGTGTTGATGGCACAGTGGATGAGACACATGCCTTTGGTGTGAGAGACCAGGGTTCGAATCCATTGTGAGACACTAATGTGTCCCTGAGCTAGACACTTAACCCCTAGTTGCTCCAGAGGTGTGCGACCTCTGACATATAGCAATTGTAAGTCGCTTTGGATAAAACTTGGATAAACTTATAATTACATATGTAATTCAATCAATCAATAATAATAATAATAATATTTAATATAATTACAAATATAATAATAATATTTAAAATTATTCAAGTTGGTAAACACCACAGTAATTATTGGTATAACAATGGTAGTATGCAAACCTTTGTTATTATAAATTGTTATTATAAAATAACTCAGCAACAGTAAGCCTGCTTCCTCTTCATGTTTCTAGTCATATTAGCTTCAAGTACTGGATCAAACAACCTTCATTCTTTCTGTCATTTCCTAAAGGAGAGAGGGTAGCCTATTTTTTGCATTGATAGCATGACTAGCATTGCTCTTTGAGGATGACTGTGCTGTTTCAGTCTGATGAACCGAACATGAAACTCCCACACAACGAGGTTAGCACAGTGACTCGGCATCTAGTTTGTTTAAGAATCATCTAATATTACAAGTTTTCCACATGGCTGCTGGTTAGCATTATTGCAATTAGCTTTTGTGCTTCATTAGCACTGCTATTCTAAAGCTAAGGGATTTAAGTCTAACTGATTAGACGCATTAAAATGGCATGATCTATTTTGTCTCATAATGTTTTGTTGGTGGATCCTTCATTTTTAGTTTCTTTCTTTAATATCAGATCCCATTCTGGTTTTATTATAATGAAGAAAAAAATCATATTGAGCTAATTTTGTCTCTTTAAAAAAAGCGTCATCAACATGAGTACCACTGTGAGTTTAGGTGAAGCTGTGGCTACAAGTAGGTAATGGCTCAGGATGGGAAAAGACCACTTCCCTGTTTTATTCATATCTTTGTCACATTGGATTTACCATCAAAACTTTAAGCACAAAAAACGGCACGGCACTTGCATTTGTCTGCCAAGACGTGCAAAGGATGCGAGCTGTTATTCTGAGACAAGAAGCGATGAGAAATGCTTTACACTATAATAAAGGTGAACAGGCACATGCAAAGCATACATAAACAGGGCTCCTGACTGTGAATAAATGCTTGCATTTTGTGAACTTTTTCCTTGCAATTACGTTTTGTCAGAGGTCCCACTGGTTCCGCTGCAAATTAAGTTGCCCAACTACCTTAAGCCTGGAACACACCAAACTGACACCGACGAACTAGCGCTGATTAAAGCCGACTGTATTGTCGCCTCTCATCGGGGTAAAATGCTGCACTTGAACACACCGAGAGAACTACAGGCGACTGTCAGCTAGAATGTGCATTCTGCGCCTGCGTGTAATGAGCCAACTGTCTATTTCTGCAGATATATTAGTCTATATTCGACATTCAAAAAAGAAAAACCGACGCTACCGGCTGCAGATAAACATTCAATCTTGCTGATTTGCTGCTCAAGTTGAAAACAGTTGTTCTACTTGATATTTTTTTGTGGAAAGCCACTTTAATTTGAAGCAGACATTTTTTTTGCAATAATATAAACATACAGTATCACCCTAATTGTCCTTTGTGAATGTAAAATAAGCAATTTCTACACATCTATTTCTTGAAACGTATTCTGCAGTACTTAATTCTCAGACAAGAGGCATGTCCATTGCTTTGATTGAGTAGATCGGTTAATGGGTAGATAGTTAATTAAGGGAGGCACCATCTGTAATATATCTTGCTGTGCAATTTTAGACACAGCTTCTGAATCGCTATGAAGAAATTACACTAAATCAGAGTGAACGCCTCGCCAGTGCCGATCACTCCAGCAACAACACCCATATCAATTGTGTTATTTATTATGAAGTTCGTTGCAGATTGAAAGTCCCTCATTATGTGAGATTGTGAGGAAAGTAACTGATTTGCGCTGGCAGGCAAGACACTTCCACATTTGCCACATCCATAATCTTTCTGTATTTGGAGGGAGTGAGAGTGGCTAAGAGAGGGAGCATCATATTAAGGGCACCCCTGCAGGATCCAAGGAGGAGACAGATGAACATAAATTAGCTGTGTGTAAAACAGGCAGCGTTTGTAATCTCACAACGTAATTGGGCTTGCTGGTTTGCCAGAGACAGATGACAGGGATGTAATGACACTCTTCATTTATCTTCTTTATTGTGGTGGAATGCGTTGGCAGCATGAGACTGGTCCAGGTCCAGATGAAGGAAACGTTACGTTGTGCTATCATCCACGTCAACAACAACCCACACTGCTGATTTACAGAGTCAGACATGACATGACTCAGCCGGATAGTTCGTTAGGGGTGGTGAGATTGCTGGCAGGTCTTAGTAAAGGCTGAGAGAGAAAAGGTGAGCACTCATCCCAAGACTTTGCCGTCCTAACTGGCCTCCTCCAGTATGGTTTTCTTCCTCAGGCTCAGTTTTTCTTTCCTCTCGTTCATGTTTTAGCTTCTTGTTCTTGTTCTCAGCAGCCCATTAATGTGCACCTTTTGTCGCTCCTTGGTTGTTTATATCTTTCTGTAAAAAAAAAAGCCAGTGGTCGAGAGATAGCAACCCCAGCATTGCATTTCTGGGGTGTGATTAACGTGTTTATTAACATTGAACCTTTGTGACAAACATACATATGAGCTGTGCTCAGAGAGCTGATTCTATTGATTGAAATACTTGGCACAGATATTCCAGTATTGTTTTAAGTCTTCTTGTTTATATGTGTGTGTTTATATGTGTATCCCTGTGTTGCCATATTTCCTTTTGAAACAGGAAGACTGGGCAGGTCATACTGAAGGATTTGTTTTTTTCTTTTTTTTTCTTACATAGCCAATTGAGTTTTGTTCCGTTCCTCTGATCATTCATGCTACCCATCGAGATTTGCTACTTACCGGTTATGTGCATGTGCAGACTCACAGTTTTTTTTTTTTAACAAAAGGTTCATTTTCCTGTTATAATGTATAATTTCCCTTTAAAAAATAGCTTACTACCGTATGAATATTTTTACGGTCAGCCAGCTGAAAAAGTATAACTAAAAGTTTCAGTTACTATGAGGAAAGGTGTACTTTGGCAAGTCAAAGATGAATATTTTATGATAATTTTTACTTTTCACACTGTTTTAAAAATAAAACAGTAGTCTACAGTATACAGTAGCTACTCATAACTTAGAATTGTATTATAAGTGTATTTCATACTACTTTAATCAGCATTCTGTGATCAATTCGCTCTACGGTAGCATTTTTCGACAAGGCAGCAAAAATCGACAGAACACTGTCATAGCCATGAACCTTCATTTGCTTCTTGGTAGTTGATTGCCTTTGATATTAGGGTGAGGGACAATTAATTTTGATTGGACAACAATCTGTGTAGTGCAGAAATTAGTCATCAATTATTTCATTTATTCTTATTTTTGCTCTTTTTCCCCATAATTTTAAATTAATATGTTCCTGCCTTTAGGTTTGGGGTCTGTTATAGTCTATATATTATTATTATTATTATTATTATTATTTAATGAGTCTGTCATGTTCACCAAGGCTGCTTTTGTTTGATTAAAACAATCACAACAATAACTGTTTTCTATTGATATATTTTAAAATGCTATTCTTGTTATGCCAAAGCTGAAATTCACTGTCAGATCCTTCAGAAATTATTTTTATATGCAGATTTTCTGCTCAAGAGACATTTGTTATTATCATTAATCATGACTATCATCAACACAGTTGTGTTGTGTTAGACTTTTGTGGAAACCATGATTTTTGACTTTTTGACATTTTTATGACTTTTTTCAGGACTCTTTGAATAAAAAATTCAAAAGATCAGCTATTATTTTAAAATAGAAATATTTTGTAACATTATAAATGTTATACGTGGATTAATTTCATTTAGCCTTGCTAAATAAAACCATTCATTTTTAATAATGATAATAAATACCCCAAACTTTTCAACGGTAGCCAAAATACAGTCTTTATCAGCTATACTGTTAGAGAAGAGAACTCGCAAATGACTCAAATTTGTGTTTGCATTGTTTTTGGATAAAGTTAAAAGACAGTAAACAATTTTTAACAACCACTTTACTAAAAGTCAGTGAACAAACTTTTTGAACTTCTGAGAATGGTAATACGTTTGACAGCTTTATTTAGATGAAAAGATATATACATTTATTGTAATCGTTTTAGATGAGTTTGTGAGCTGGAGCGATATAGCTGAGCACACACAATCTAATGATCTGCAGTCATCATCACGGTGAATTATGGTCAGAATAAACATTTGAAAAAAGCATTGCAGAGCCGAGCCACACAACAGTCATCAGACTGGAGTTGGCCTTGGAGAATTGCCAGCACTGACATCCAAACACACATTTACTTTGATTAATTAGCCTCAAATGTCATTAGCACACTCAGTTTCTGCACTGAAACCATTGTAATTTTTGATTAACTCACATCATATGTGGAGCAGCGCGGCATTATTGGCAAGTAAACTGCAACCTAATCCAGATGTGACTAGATGGGATTTTTTTCTCCCCTTTTTGCAGTCCTGTGGTGTGAAAAATGAATTAAAAGTACAATTCCATATAGAGACTCTGTTCAAATGTGGTCATAAACTGCATGCATAATATAAAATCATTAAAATAATGGTTTTAGATGAATTATAGCATGTCACACCACAGGACACTGCATGCGTTCTACCCAAATTCAGTCGTTCTTTTACTTTGTCCCATGAAAGTAATGCAAATATGACACAACAGCCAATCATTCTGAGTATGTCTGGGAGAAACTGCTCAATTGAAGCAAACAACTTGTCTTTTCATACCGGCAAGATTCTGCATTGTTCAGCAGTGAAAGTCAGTGTATTGTGAAATGTGGATTTGAAGTCCACAAATTTCAGATTTTACAAAAAGAAAAGCAAAGGGAGGGAAAGCTAAGGACTTGGCTTATAATCCCCAATGGAGCAAAATAAAGTCTTCAAGAAATAAACACGTAAATAAAATCATTCACTGCTGGTGACAGAAATACCAAGCCAGTTTCCACATAATGTTAACGGCATGAGAAAAAGGCTCATAATGAGGATTTCTGGACTGTGAATTAAATTGCTTTATGGTTTATTACGGATGTGCATTGTTGGCACTATTTAAGCACAATGGTAAATATAAAGCAACAAACCATGTATAATTGTCTTGCTTCTCGCAAAACTATTGTACACTCATAAATCTGACCAAACATTTAGGACAGAACGACTGACCTCAAATAACCGTGAGATTCCCTCACTGTTGTTCATGTTTCTTTCTTTGTTGGAACGGTAACTCACAGCAACATATTCTGTGTAACAAGAAAGATAGAT
This sequence comes from Cyprinella lutrensis, assembly GCA_027497675.1. Classification (NCBI taxonomy): domain Eukaryota; kingdom Metazoa; phylum Chordata; class Actinopteri; order Cypriniformes; family Leuciscidae; genus Cyprinella; species Cyprinella lutrensis. The sequence goes on from JAOTRC010000039.1 coordinate 14,267,342, forward strand.
TTTTTTTTTCCTCCATCCATGTGTTTTGAGATTTATGATGAAGAATAACTTATGAGTTACGTTATGACATTTATTGAGTCCATTCTCTTCTCTTCTCTGCTGGAGATGGTTTAACCCCATTTATTATTTAAACCACTGCAGAAGTACTTTCACATGAGTAAATAGAATTAATGGCATTATTCATTATGCTCACTAGACAACCATTACAATAATGATCAACTGTTTTCTCTTTTCATCTTTCATCATAGCTTCATTCTGACGTGGACAAAGGTGAGGGCAAAGTGAAATACGTGCTCAGAGGTGAAGGTGCAACCTCCATTTTCACCATCGATGAGAACACAGGCGACATACACGCCACGAAGCGCCTGGACCGAGAGGAACAGGCCTACTACACGCTGCGAGCTCAGGCCCAAGACCGCGCCACAAGCCTGCCAGTCGAACCAGAGTCAGAGTTCGTTATCAAAGTGCAGGATATTAACGACAATGAGCCCAAGTTCCTGGACGGCCCTTACAACGCTCAAGTTCCCGAAATGTCTCCTGTTGGTAAGTGCCTTGGATTTGTTCATACAAAACTAAAGATGGAGGATCTTTAGGCTGGGTTAGCTGAGGATCACCTAAGAACAGGGATACACATAATGAATGCCCCTGGTACAGGACACTTGTTTGTCAGTTTGACCACGCAGAGCGCAGTAGCTGACAATCACGCAAACATTGACATGCTTTTTTAGAAGAGCAATTAACATGCTGACTGCCACTGTCTGTCCAACGGTGTGAACAAAGCCATTAGCCTCTGTGAATGCAAGCGACCCTTGTCCTCAATGACTGCTTTATAGATCCATTTAAATTCATTAGCAGTCAACCGGTGATGAATGGATTTGATTAACAAGAAAATGATTAATTTAATTTGGCAATTAAGAAACAGGAGATTTCTGTTTTTTTTTTTTTACACAAGTCAGAAGACCGCAACCTAACCCAGGCACCCTCTCCCTCGCGCCAGACGTCAGCATGAGACCAAATGGAAATTCACAACATATGCCTTTATACTCCCATCCAATCACTTTCACACATAACGGTTTCGGAATGATGTGTGTTTAAGGGCTGACCATATGCCATGTCCTTAACTGGCTATAAATGTATCAGCCTGTTGAATCTAAAGCGCCTAAAGTGATTTTGCAGAGGTACAAGGTTACCTATAACAGACTAAATCACATCACACCATCTTATAAAGAGTAACACTCATTTGGCCTTGGTCCCTGCGGTGAAGTGTTGCCATGGTGCTGCGTTTTTTTACTCTCAGCTGTGCCTCCAGATGCTTAGGTTACCAATATGACAACATCTGGGCCTGTCCCCAAATGTCTGCTCTAGTTTTTTACAAGCAAACGCATTTAAGACTAATCTGCGTATTCTGAGGAACACCGCGGTTTGGAGTGGGCCTGTAAATTGTGCTCAAATGAGGGCCTGGCACTTTCCATTAGTCATTTTATAGTTTAAATAAAAAAATCTGGGAAATATCTGTAAAACAGCACTAAACTTCCCATTGTGCTCTAGTTCTACTGGATAAGTAATAGTACTATCTGAAGTATTTCACCTTTAATAATTTTGAAAGAAATGAACACGTTTATGCTTCAGCACGTGATGTAACCTATTGGATTGATCAAAAATAACAGTAAAGACTTTAATATTCTGTATATGTAACAGTATTTTTCAAATGATATGTTCTATCCTATGTCACGATTTCCACAAAACTATTAAGCAGCCCAGCTGTATTCAATATTGATGTTTCTTGAGTACCAAATCAGCATATTAAAATGATTTCTTAAGGTTCATTTGACACTGTAGACTGGGTTAATGATCCTGAAAATTCAGCATTGTCATCTCAGGAATACTTTTTATTTTAAAATATATTAAAATATACTAATATTTCACAACCGTAATGTTTTTGCTGTATTTCAAATAAAAGCAGTCTTGGTTTTTCTTAAAACAAACAAACAAAAACAAAACAAACCAAAAAACAAACAAACAAAAAAAAAACGAACAAACAAAACACAAAGTCATGGTAAGATAAGGGGAGGCAAGTGAACGCCACATACAGATTTGTTTTGAGTTCTTGTTTTGCAAGGATGCATGGCGTCACCAACTCAGTTCTCTGTAATCAAGACAGGCACAAGAATGAAAAAGAAAGAAAGAAAAAAAAAACACTGCAGAAGCCATGCAATATATGTTTCTGTCTGAGTTTCTTTGTAAATTTATGCAAACAATCAGGAAAGTAATTTAGGAATAATGCAGTATTTCTATCCCATGTGTTCAATATAACATAATGTTCATGTGTTCAATAAAAACGTAATTTCTGGGGAAATTGGCATAGAATGGAAATGAAAGTTGTCACTGGGGAAGCCATAGTGACTCTTATCAAATGTGATTACAAAATGCTCTAATGAACTTCATGTATGTGTTTTGAAGCAGATGCCTCGTTTCTGGAACTGACAGCATATCAGATGGCTAGGGATGCACGAGCAAGACGTTTTAAATGCACAATTGAAAAAATGTGACACTCAGCATTTTTGTTTTTATTTCGTCTTTACTATCTCAAAATCCTCAGAAAAATACAAATCCAGTCAGAACTTTGGGATAAGTAAGATTTCGCTTTTTTTTTTGTTGTTGTTGTTTTTGTTGTTGAAAGAAATTTATACTTTTCTTTTAATCAAAATATATATTTTTTGATAATGTTTCAGAAGATTTCTATTTCAGATAAATGTTTTTCTTTTAAACTTTTTATTTATCAAAGAATCCTGGAATAAATATATGACCACGCTTTCCACAAAAAAAATATTAAGCAGCACAATTGTTTTTTAACATTGATAATAATCAGAAATGTTTCTTGGGCATATTAGACTGATTTCTGAAGAATCATTTAACAATGAAAACTGTAACGAAAGTACAGTTAAGTAACGAAAAGTAAACGAAGTAACGAAAGTAACGAAACGAAAAGTAACGAAAATTCAGTTTTGCAATCATAGGAATAAATACAATTTTAGAATATATTAAAATGTTTGTTTGTTTTACAAATAAATGCAACCTTGCTGAGTATAAAAAACTTGCTGGATCAGAACAATGGACAATCTACATCCTAATGTTTCTTTACAGGTTTACTTGAGCTCGTTCATGTTTCCGTGATAGGCTGTATCAGATTTCAGTTTTGTAATCAAGTGAGGCCCAATGCTTATGAATCCAGTGTATGTCTGGTAACATTTTGACCAAATTAGGTGAATAATTTTTTCCAGGCACGTCTGTGGTTGAGGTTAAGGCAACTGACGCAGATGATCCCACATATGGAAACAGTGCCAGAGTTGTATACAGCATCCTTGAGGGACAACCCTATTTCTCAGTGGAACCAAAAACAGGTATTCAGAATTTACAAATGCTTATTTCTTTGCAATGTTGTCAGTAAAATATTCAGACACTAAAATTTAAAGATTTAAAGCTTATCCAGCAACATAATTCTCACCCGTCGATCTCTTTAGCTAAACCGTGTGCAGTAGTGTATATATTTTAACATCAGATTAATAAAAAAAAATGCAACTCGACTAAGAATTCTTCTCAAGGCATTGACGTGGTTACCACCAATTCCTGTAATGGAAATATGGAAACGTCAGGAGACCGCTATTTTGATTGACTCACTTAAAGACAGAAAAAGTTGATAGGACTTGCGATGAAGTTACTGCCGCACATTAGCAACTGATTACAGGGAATGAAATCCTTAATGTAATCAGCACTCTAGCTGTAACTGAGGTCATTTCCACATATGGACTCAATCAGCTGGGTAAATTACAAACCTTGATTAAACTTTTTCTCCCTTGTCTTTTAAAGTATACAGCAAATTTTAGAGACGTCGCCACAACATGCGGGGGGAAATGAAGCTAGATATAGCAAATAGCAGCGGTTATTGATGAGGATTTATCGTAGCTTTCTGTGTGCAAAAAAGGAAGTAGGTACTATTTAATCACTCTCGGTGTGCCAAGGAATAATTCCAAAACTAACAATGACTTGGAGAGGAAATTGATTTACAGTCCTGCACTGGCTTCAGTGAATTTGACTCATTGATGAGAGATCCATTTTGATATGGCCTAACAAATCTGAAAAAGGTCCTTGCTGTTTAGATTACTAAATGGTAATCCTATTTTAATTGATGCACACTCCATATCCCTATAATACAGATGGGAAGTGATCCATATTTGTAATCTAGATGCTTTTTCACAGCTCTTTCTGGCCAGAAGGATGTTATCATTACACAGTACATCTCATGCGTCAACACCCCCCATATTTCTTACATTTTAATCAACACTAGGCAGCAGTAAAACAGTTCAAACTTTTCTGTGCAGGCATTGTGAGGACAGCTCTGCCCAACATGGATCGAGAAGCACGGGACCAGTATCTCCTGGTAATCCAAGCCAAAGACATGGTTGGCCAAATGGGTGGACTCTCAGGCACCACGTCGGTGACGGTCACGCTGACGGACGTTAACGACAACCCGCCCCGCTTTTCACGGAGTATGATTCTATTACCGACTATAAAGCACACGTGGACATGATCCATCATTAGCGCATGCTGTGTCTCCATTTAAATTGCATGAGTGCAATCTGAGATGTTTAATAACTCAGGCTGATCTTGTATTATAGAGATCAAGCGCTCGCGGTAGTTGCTGTGTAATTATCAGGTAGATGATCTTCTGAATAGAACTGAACAATCTTCTTTTATAATAGAGGATTTTTTAGATTATTGTTACAGTCCTTTCTGGCCTTATTTTTAGCTGCACACCGCCTTAACCACCATCATTATGTGTCCGGGAAAGTGTAGAGCTCTGACTATCCTCGTGTTTTCTATCTCTATAGAGTGGCTTACCTGCTACGGAGCAGAGGGATACATTATTAGCTCAGACCCGGCCCTAACAGCTGGGTGATAAGGAAGGAAAAAAGAGAAATAGCATCATCAATAACCTCTGTGTGTGGGTGTGTGTGTTTGTCGGGTCTCTTTTGCAGAATCCTATCAGTTTGCTGTGCCTGAATCCCTGCCTGTGGCGTCAGTGGTGGCCAAGATAAAAGCCTTGGATTCTGACATTGGACCAAGCGCTGAGATGGACTACAGAATTATAGAGGGCGACGGCCTTGGGGTGTTCAGGGTCGCACCAGACAAAGATACCCAAGAAGGAGTCATAACTCTGCAGAAGGTAGGCCATAGACAGCCCAAACCTTATATGTACTTTCATCCCCATTGCTATGAAGGCAAATAAGGAAAGGCAATATATTTTTATGCCTGTGAAGGGTGTGCGATGAGAAAATGTGCTAGATGTAAAAAGTTTGAATCTTCAGTTGCTGTCAGAGGTTAATCCGAGGCTACGCATACAGACGCCAATTCCGGATAAAGTAATTTACTAGAAGTGCTGAAGAATTAATGGTTAGCATCCTGTTACTCTCACATCAATAATAATGAAATGCTTTTAGCAGCTGGTCTTGACCCTTATTGCTGGTTGCTGGTCAAGACCTCCAACCCACCTACGCTTGACTTCTAACGTTTTGCTTACGGGCAAAACTATCCATTATGAATAACCCTTATGATAGAATTCATTGTTGTTGGGTTTTTTTTTTTTACTTGAATTCCTTTCTCAACATTTTTGGTTAAAAGATACTGCATAGCAGGCATTTTGCTTTAAAACTAAGCATTGCAATTTAGATTTCCTGAAAAACAGACCGCAGGCAGTAAGGGTCCATGACCAGACCTCACAAATTGTCACCCTTGCTACTGGTGTGCCCCAAGGCCATGTCCTCAGCCCTCTATTGTTCTCGCTGTTGACTCTAAGCCTGGTTGCCAGGCACCCCGGCAACCATATCATCAACTTTAGAGATGACATCGCAGTGCTTGGGCTCATCAATAACAATGATGAGATATCATGCAGAGAGGAGATGAGAGACCTAGAAAAATGTTGAGGAGTCAACAACCATCTCTTAATGTCAACAAGACAAAAGAGATAATTGTTGACTTCAGGAAATCAACAGTGTTTGGAAACTGCTCTTCCTCTCACTGGAAGCCCCTACAGTGCAGGCTGCTCAGCATGTTACTTCCCCCAAGCAGTGTCTAAAGAAAGTCAGTAACAGCATGAAGGACAATACTTTTTTGCCCTTCTTCATTCTGGGAAAAGCCTCGGGAGCCATACACTCCTGAACCACTGTACCAGTGCAGAGTTTCTTCCCAAAGGCGATCATGCTCTTCAACTTGCTTGTTTACTATATGTTAAAGAAATAAAAACTCAAACAGGGGAATTTTTTGCAACCATATCTTGAATTTTGGGGGCATTTAAATTGATTTAGCTTTTTACTGAAACCCCTTTACATTCTGACTGTACCCCGCACAGTCCTTGATTTATCACAGTGTAATGTTGCTTTAGCATACAGTATATTGTATATATTTTTATATGGGTCAATGAAGTGACACACATTTATTTTGGAGACAACAATTGCAAATATTTCTAGTATAAATATGTTTTCAATTTCTGAATTGGAATACATTTGATATTAATGCTTGGGGTACGGAGACAACTTTGGAGTAGGCATAAAAATGTATTGTTGTTTCTTTAAAAATATGCCTTAGTACGAATCTGTTCTGTTTCATAATATTATGATTTTAATTATATATTCAAATGAATTTTTTTTCAAAGGTTTTATAATATATTACTTTGAATTACACCATCTTTTTTTTTTTGGGGAATTTGGGGACTAGATTTGTACACTCCAGCTGTATGGAAAATATTTAATTACTTTTTACCTGGTTACACCTCTTGACATTTACACAGAGAAATTATATTGAAATATTTGTGGAAAAAGTTTTTTCAAACAGTATACAGCCAACACGAATACAAAGATAATCTTTCTGAAATCTTTAGTTTCGAACTCTGTATGTTGTATATACAGTATTTTATATATTTGCACTCTGGTTTCCAGGGAAACTGTGTAGGATAGAATTGACAATAAACTGACTCTGACTTCTCATTTTAAAGCTGCATTGAAACGTTCACAAGTCTGGGATTTGGCTTTGTTGCACCCTCAGGGAAGTTATGTATTGTCAGTGATATGGAGGAGGCACGGAAGGTAGTTTTCAATGCGTTGCATATTACAGCAGACAGGAGTGATAAACGACTATATGAGAAAGTATTCCACAAGACATTTTCGGCATCATGTATCTCTGTCTTGAAATCAATGTACTGCTTTGACACTGTTCTTTTCTGTCCTGTCAATCGATAGCAATACTTAAATGAAATATGAGAGCTAAAAGGAGAGGATCAAGGGTTCTTGGATGCATTATATATGTACACACATCACATGGCTAGATTTCAAATCTGAACTCTGTTTTTGACTCGCCTGGATCCTTACCACCACATATTCTCTGTCCTTGTTTATAATTTCAAAACTATCTCTTCAACACTTCCCCCTCTCTCCCTCCCTCCTTTTGTGCTCTTTACCTCAGAATCTTGACTTTGAAACAAAGTCAAGCTACACTCTGAAAATTGAGGCATCCAACAGGAACATAGACCCACGGTTCTTGTCTCAAGGACCGTTCAGTGATACGGCGATGGTGAGGCTAACTGTGGAGAATGTAGATGAGCCTCCTATCTTCTCCTCTCCGCTCAGTAAAATGGTTGTCTCTGAAGCTGCTAAAGTGGGAACCATCATAGGGACCGTCTCTGCACTGGACCCGGACTCCACCAATAGTCCCATCAGGTAAGCCATGGCCTCATGGAATTACTTCACACCGCAAGGATACTGGTTTTATGAAGGCAAGATTAAATCTTGAAAAGGACTGCAGCGTTTTATTAAAGCTTAAAGCCTAATAAAAATAAAAGACCTGATTTTAGTATTTAGATAACATCTAGATTGTCTTTAGCTGGATTGCATTCAACTCTTGCGGTGTAATATGTCTCTGGATAGAGATCTGATCACACAAACCTGTGCAAAATGGCTTATGAAAAAAATGCTGTAAAATATCCAAAAACCACCAGGCCGATGTTATATATTTTGTTTAGTTGATTACTTACAATATCCCAAATGTTTCCAACTAATTTGTAAATCGTGAGAAAATTGATATCGGTATCGGTAAGCTTACGCTGATGTTGCACGCTCAAATGCAGTTTAGTGTGATAGCGCAGCCTGGTCTCATTGTTAATACGTAATTTACGTTTTTGCAAAGATAGAAAACGTACTTTTTAGTACGTTTGGATAGATGCTGAAATGTATAATATAGATGTATCTGCAACATTTAAACGTAACATTATTACGTTTTTACAGCTACAAAATGTAAACTATTTACGTATATTCTATATCATAAAGATATCTGTATAATTTCCCTTTTTACCATTTTATAGATAAATGTA
>JAOTRC010000039.1:14336184-14365156 GCA_027497675.1 Cyprinella lutrensis
AACTCACTTTAGTGTATATATTACACGACAATACACATGCGTGCTATAAAGACGCATTTAGTGTGATCGGGTTGATATTTTAGTTTAATAAGTAGTTTTGCACGCCGCACTTGTTAAATCGTGGAATATTCGACACTTTATGTACTCAAAAGTCTGTTTTTACCTGCTGGGGAAATTAGTAAAACAGGAGACACATCAGGTGCATTCATTTTCTTTAAATGGAAAACAAATAATTTTGTGGAGTCAAAAAAAAAAAGTTCCAATAAAGTTGATCGAATAAACCCTTCTCACATACACATACATAAGGTATGGTAAAGTTGGGATGCAACTGATTTTATTGTTCCTGTATATTTCTCTGAATGGATTGCAACAAGCTCAGTGAATCGTGCTCAGAATCATGCTGATTAGTATTTGTCAGGACCCAACGTAGTACAAAGTTTTGCTTCAAAGTAACCATTTTAAATTCGTTTGCAAGATTATTGTGCAAGACTATTTTGAAGTACAGTAAATATTGTCAAACGAGTATGTTGTTGAATGACAATTCTGGCACACAAGTAACTGCTCAAAGATTGACTTTAAATTGCTTGGTTTTCCCCCCTGCTTATCCTTTCTCTCATTCTTTTCCTTTTTCTTTCGCGGCTTTGTTTATCTGTCCAAGAGTGGTGGGCTGGTGGGTGTGGTTTTAGTGTCTCATCATTAGGAAGGTAATGCTATCTGTCCAGACCTGTCTGAGCAGCATGCTCTAATTAACTATAATGGAAATGTCAATCACAGTAGGACGACAAGCTGTCCGCAGCTAGCCTATCTATTTTCAGTTGCACTGCACTACCAGCAAATAATTCCATTCTGACCATTCCAGGAATAGTTCAACAAAAATAAAATTATGTCATTTTTTACTCTTCCACATGTTGTTCCAAACCTGAATTTTTTGTTGGAATGGTGGAACACAGCAGGAGAAATTCAGAAGACTGTGCTGGTTTCTCTCTTCCATGCAATTAGGCTCAAAAAGAATAAAACAATTATCATAAAAGTGGTAATCACTTTAAGACATAAGATTCCTTGAACCTTTTGCCACCCATGCTCATTCAAAAGAGATGTAGAAATGTACATTCATTTTGGACAGATTTTATCAGTGACTTAGTTTGATTCACAAAGCCAGTGAGTCTTTCACAAGTCAGACTGATTCGGTTCCCAAGTTCAATTCACTGACTCAGTGATCTGGTCTCAGCAGTTAACAGTTCACTAGAGGGGAATATTATTGGTGAATATAGATTTAAAATTCTCCATTTGTGTTCTACACAAGATATGAGTTTTGAACTGGCAGGAGGGTGAATAAATGACAACTTTTCATTTCCAATGTTGGGTGAGCTATCACTTTAATATAACTTTCAAGTATGCAGCACTGATCCACAAATATTTTCATATCATGTGTTTCAGAGCAACCAGACAAGCAAACACATAGATAACATAGAAACAATAGGTCTATCTCACAATGGCCTTGATTGTGATATTTGGTTTTCTCTGCATTCACAATGGATCAGCCAATGAATGTGCCCATAACCCAAGGTTACTGAATAAGCCTTATTCGGACAGGACTAGTTTAACATGGAGAGGTGGGGGGGTGTTGTATTCCCGTCTGAATGTGCCATCTTAGTAATCACAATAAATAGACCAATGCCAAGAGGGTCCTCACACCATCGTTGCTCGCGCCCTAATTACGGACAAGATCAGTAAAGGTTACGGCGACTTTTACCTTCAGTAAAAAGGTCCATAAAAATTCCCTCAGGTTATACTTACTATTACTTGCGAATAGACCCGCTGTAAATATAAATATTTTGTCATTTCCTGTTTAAAAGTTTTCCTCGGTTTTTCAAGCATGGAGATGCTTAAAAAAATCATCCAGTTGCATTCTTGCCTTCTCTGCTAATTACGATTGAGGTCAAATAATGTACTCAGTTACTGACGCAACCTTGGTTCCCTGAGAGTAAAGGAATGAGTATTGCATAGCTAATACGCAGTGGGAAAACACCTTCCTTGAAATATTGAAGCAAAAATTTAAAATTCAGCGTAGCTGCACAGTAAATATAACAGTGTCTAGCTTCCTCATTGGCTGTGCATTGGCTGGGCAACTACACATCCACTTGGCACCGAATAAGTCAAAGTGCACTTTAATGGGCGTGGTGTAAGCCTATGAAGGTCACTAATTTCGGCCAATATGCCACGTTTAAATCGTCTAAAGCAACATATCTTGACAGATTGCAATAGTGCGGCAGGCTATGCAATACTCATTCCCTTACTCTCAGGGAACTGAGGTTACGTAAGTAACTGAGTACGTTCCCTTGGTCACTTCGTATTGCGTAGCAAATAGACAGTGGGGACGCAATGTAAAACTAAAACATTAGCAACTTGCCAAATCCAACTGGAGCCTAGGGAAAAGCCCCTGAGGCTCAACAGAACAAGCCAAGAGAAGTCACCCAGTATAAGTGACACTAACCAGACAGAGTCAAGTTTCATGAATAAAGACTGGGGCTCATTAACAGTCCAAGGTCTACTTGTGCTTATGGACAGACCAGACACCATCAGGTCAATTATCATACTGATAGGACCCTGGCCTCAATCGCCTGACTCCTTTGAGAAAATTAACGATAAGGGTGTTTCTCCTCAGCAACTGGCCAGCCACAGGAGCATGGTAAGCTCCCATATTCACTTTGAGCATGAATAAGGAGCAACCACCATCCAAAAGCTCTTGTAAGAAAGAGAGTATCACTGATACTTTTCATGAGTGGGGCTCGAGGTCTCTGGCTGAGCACCAACCAGCGAGCGAATACTGACCAGCGAATGCTTCAGAGCATAGAGGCACGTTCTAGACAGTGCTCAAGCCTCATTTATGGTATTAAAGACTTTTTTTGTGAGGTCTCCGGATACCTGTTGAGGGACCATACATGGAGGGCTCAAAAGTCAGACCAAGGGTGCCAGATCGTTCCTTTAATGCATAGTAGGCTATACTGTCTTAAACTGCATGGCTGAAAGTTACCTCAGAATACACTTTGTAAACACACAAATAAGAAGATTAGTCGAAAAAATGCTTTGAATTTACATTTGAAGACTATGAAAAAGCACAACTGGAAATGACACAATACATCTGTAAAGCTGCCATTTCACAATATTTAGAAGTTATTTATGTCCAATCTTCTAGAGTAGAACTGGAACTGAGTTCCCGCCATGTGTGTTTATGTAGGCTTGTTTGTGTATGCATCCATCCGCCTATATGTGTAGTATACTAATCAAAATATTTTTGCACTAAAAAAATATTAGGCATTTGTTGTGTCTGGATATATCCATACATTCAGTATTCATTATGGTGAATAAGTGGAGGGTAACTGCCAATGGCGAAACGTGACAAATGACTCATTATATGCATTGTTGCTATGGATGACGGCGAATATGGGAAAATATCTGACCACCAATTGCCCTTATTGATCAGTCTGAATCAAGTTTTTTTTTTCTTCAGAGAGCTGTGTTATAGACTCAAATAGCCATGTAGTTTGAAGTTTCATAATGGTTCTGACTTTGCGCTCATAGAATCTCCTATATTCCTCTTTGTTCACAAAGACCTTTTAATCCAGCTGTGTTATGTTTTATAGATTAATCCTGAGAGAGGGTTCGTAGACACAACCTTCAATAAAAGCGCTGGTGGGTCTGTCAGTTTTCAGACAGAAGCTCAATTTGAGCAGGTAAGGAGTTAATATAATCTGTCCTCACAAAGGGCAACATGTGAGATGTCTGCATATTTATCTGTGTGTGTGTGTGTGTGTGTGTGTGTGTGTGTGTGTGTGTGTCCGCTGTCTATCACTGCACGTGTGTGTGTGTTTGCATTTCAATGTGCCTCAGGGGTTGAGGTGAGGACAGGGAGAGGTACAGGAGGTGCTCTCTATAAAGGGCAGCCTGGCCTGTGCTTGGGGAATGAGAATGACATGCTCAGGAGAGTGTGTAATTAAAGGGGCTGCCTACTCAGCATCATACATAGCATTATACTCAGCTCCTCACTTAACGATTACTCGGCAAACAAGCGTGCAAATACCTGTCCATCTCTCACTGTTTTCCTCTCTTCTTTCATGCACTGACCCAGGCTACAGATGACACCACAGGCTCTGCAGTGGACCATACCAAGCTTGGCCTGGACTGACCACAGACCAAGTGAGCAAATTTAAGAGTGAGAATAGCACTCTTGATGGCAAGTGAAGAATGATACTTCAATGTGACTTTCAAAATAGGCTCATTGAAAAAGCATGTTTTTTTTCCTCCAGAAAAATGCCTATACACACAATTATGATTACAGGGGCAGATTATTGATTAATAAAGGCTATTTTCACACAGTTCCCTTTCGTAGTAACCTCGAGTTACGTTGTGATGATGAATGGGGTTTCGCTTAGAAAGCCTCAATATAAAACGACACAATGGCAGGAAAATGCCATGGGTCTGTGGAATTTGCATAGTGTAACTCCACCCCACCTTGTGGGTTACAAGGAAGTAAACTAGCAACATGCAGTTATGTGTTCGCTTTGGGGCCAAGAGCATTCTTCACTCCACAAGCCATTCTGAGATCTTCACTCTTCGGGATGAGCTACTCTCAGTATTCTCCAGCTGTTACGGTGATATCCAGCGAGATTATTCTGTTAAACTATGAGCTACTAGCTTATGAGCGAGCGCACACAGTCACTGCTGACGTGCCTGAGACAGTTCGCAAACAAGAGTGTATCATTTCATCACCATATCTTTTCCGATCTGCTACAATACGTACAGCAACCACCGTAATAAAACATTGCCAGATTCACGTTCATTTGTTTCTGACAACACTTAAAATGCTTTTAGAGCCATTCACTGGACAACGTGTATGAAGCAACTTAATATAATTTTGCAGTAATGCCTACCCTATCTCACGACCAATGCGTACGAATTCGACGAATGATTAAAAAGTGTCTAATTCGCACGACCTCACTCGTACGAATTCGTTCTATATTTTTTTAAACCCACGTGATGGGTAGGTTTAGGAGCAGGGTAAGGGGTAGGTCATTTGTACGAATTCATAAGAATTGGCCAATTCGTAAAATATGTACGATTTTGCAAAATCGTACTAATTCGTACGAGTGAGGTCGTGTGAATTCGTATGAATTAGCCCCTTTTTAATCATTCGTCAAATTCGCACGACTTGGTCATGAGATCGTGTTGGAAATGCCGCCACATACACATTTTTCCAATGATCCAATGGTTGGTGACTATATGGGTGTTAAGTGAATGATGAAATATCAAAAACTATATATATATAAATACTATGTAAAATTTAGTGGGTGCCATAATATTCTCAGATGGCTTCAAATAGCACCATGTCTATTGCCTACAAGTTTATGAGTCAATAAATTTGATAGAGATTCAGCTGCAAAAATCATTCTGGAATTGTGGAAAGGTGGATTGTGATGCTAACATAATTATTACAAATAATAAATTACTTGTCCGGTAATATACAGCTTACAATCAAATTTTTGTTTGCTGATCTGGAGAGAACAGATGTGGGTTGAAAATTAAGCAATGAAACTGAATCCGTAAAAAGAGCAATCTGTTGTTATTTGCTATTATTAGGCTTACAAAGCAATATGGTCAGCAATCCTGACATAATGAAAACTTCCTGACATTTAACTGGGCCTAGCAGACACAATAAGGAAGCTTATATGATCTTAGCTGACTAAGCCTGATGTTTACATTTTTGAAAATCATTTCAACTCCTGTCCCCCCTCCTGTCCCCAGCTACGGTATAATTTTACTGCACACATTTAGAAGACACTTTTCACAGCATGAAGAAATGGTTCTTTTTTGTTTATTTTTCTTGAATACATGTACAAGTGGCATATAATTCATTTTAAATGACGTGTTGTTGTTTTCAAGTGATAAGAGTATTCCAATTGTTACAAATCAAACATATTTAATTCCAAATTCTCTCCATTTGAGTTTCACTGTCTACTACTGTCTAATTTGTCATTATTCAAAATTTTGTTCTTAGCTATTATACTACAGTTGCTACATATTTTCAATGTGTTACCCAGGTTTGATGTGGATCAATAGGTCTGATGCAAACAATTTGCACCATTTCCTGTGTATATGTTTGTTATTATAGAGGGTTATTATAGATCTCTTTATTTTCTACTTTATAGTCCTCTGTTTGGTTTCCAAATGACATGGAAGTTTAACGATTTCCTGTATAAAATAAAATGTCAGAATAATATTGCGGACAAAGGTAAGCCAGTCAATCTCTCAATAACCCCTACAATAATAATCAACATATGAAAACGTTCACTACTGTTTCACAACTAAATAAATCTTGTTATAGTGGAAGCTAACTTGACCCTATTCTAATAATCCTGAGACTGACATTCAGTTATTTGAGAGAGGTTGCTGTGGGCAGGCTCTTTGTGTGCATGTTTCTCCACCAAACATAAAAATGTACAACACATTCTAATCCATATGACATTTCGTTGAAATACTTTGCACATGGCATCCTTTAGTGTCAATATAACACGCACTGTTATGGGTAGGTTTAGGTCTGGGGTAGGGTCTGCCTCTCTCGACATGTATGACTCCTTGGGTTCTGTGTGATATATTGACACTAAAGGGTGCCATGTGCATAGTATTTAGACGAAATGTCATATGGCGTCACCTATATGATGCCAAAGGATGAGAACAGGCTCAAAATGTATGTAAACAATAAGAGTTATTACTGCAAAATTAAATATTACCCATTGTTTCTGCTTCCAGTACTTGAGTTATCGACTCAATCCCTGGAACAACCTGGAAACATTGTAGACTGTGTGGTCACAGACTTAATGCCGCCATCTTAAGAGTCCATTGGGACTGAGCTTTTATTAGGAGTACTCCCAGCATACCATGCACTGTGTTGGGAATGTTGGCTATTCCTATTAGCTCAGATACAAGGAATATAAATTCTAAAACTAATCATGAAACATGATCGGGGAATCACCTACAAATGATAAAATTACCCGTAAAGGGAAAAGTTACCAACGGCCGAATACAACAAACGATCAGTTCTCCATCCAGGTTGGCAAAAATAGATCAATTGTACTATCAATAATCAATCATAAGAATTATAATTAAATATGAAAATGTCAATTGTCTAAAATAGACCGATTGTAAGGATAATCTGTAAAGGGACTAATTTATGATCGAATCATCTGCTTGTCCAGCAAATCATTCGATCTTCATCAACCTGCTTAAATTATTATCCTGTCTAGACTTTCAAGAGAAGCTATTCCTCTGGCCACAAATATATATATATATATATACATTTTTAAGAAGCAACATTAAAGTTAAAGTCTGTGGCAAGTTAGGGCCAGCAACACTAAAAGCCCTACCGCCCACCGTGGAGAGTCTGACCCTGGGTACCACGAGCAGGTTTTACAGTGCTAGACCTAAGGGCCTGAGTTGGAACATATGGCTGTACCAAATCAGAAAGGTATTTGGGTGCTGGACCATGTAGGGCTTTATATACTAGAACTAACAGTTTAAATTGGATGCGGTTTATGACAGGAAGCCAGTCTTTCTTCTAGACCATCTGAGATGAGCTCAGGCCCTGAAAACTCGCCGGCATCTCCACATAGAGCTGATGTAAAACCTTCTCTTTGCGTAAAAGAGATTCAAGTTGCATTTCTTGAGCAGCGTCAGACTGTGTTATGTGAAAATGGTTTTCCAAAATTACTCCTGAGCACGTGAAAAGGGCACATCAAAGGTCACACACATTCAACAGAGGTCTATTGCCTTACCCAACACAGACAGAGATTTCTCTGGATTCCCTGAATCTTGTGACAATATTATGTAAGGAAGATGATGAAAGGCGTAAGTTCTTTGCAGTCTTGCATTGAGAAATGTGATTTTTTAATTGTTTGACAATTCTCTCAAGATATTTGGCACAAAGTGATGAGCCATGACCCATCTTTGCTTAAAAAGACTGAGAAACACTTTTACACCCACTTTTTCAAACATGATACCCTCAACTATTATATCTTTCATGATACCCTTCACTTTTATTTGTTTCTGTCCCAACTTTTTTGGGATGTGTTGCAGCTATCAAAATCAAAATTTGTTCATATTTACAAAACACAATCATGTTGGTCAGTGAAAACTTTGGAAAACGTTTCTTTGTACTTTTGTCAGCTAATAAAAGGTTAAACAGAGTGAACAAATCACAGATTCTTGATCGCATTTTACAAAATCTCCCAACTTTTTCCTGGTTTGGGGTTGTATGAGCACAAATACAGTAAAAGCTGTAACATTGTGAAATATTGCTACAATTTAAAAACGGTTCTAATTTTAAATGTAATTTATTCCTGTAATGGCAAAGCTGAATTTTCAGCATCATTACTCATTATTATTACAACATACTTTCAAAAATAATTATATTATTCTGATTTGCTGCTCAAGAAATATTTCTGATTATTATCAATGTTGAAAACTGAAAATGCTGAAACATGTTTTTAAGCTTGATATGTTTTAGGAAACATGTTTTAGGCCACAACTGCATATAAGTAACTGTTAACAACAGCCATATAGCACTAGTAAGAGAATCCCTGCAACAAACCCACAGGTAAATCAATAAAGATTGCTGAATTCTTCGTATTCATGTAAAGGCAGGATGATTTCAGCTGTTGCATGACTGAAGGCCCTTATGAATGTGTCTTTCAGCGGTGCACTGCTCTGAAGCATCCTTGTTAATGATATGCCAGCGCCAATAATTCCCCAACAACAGTCTCGGTAGACAGTTGGATAATGAGTCGTTCTCTTGTCTTCCACAGTAGAACAGCTGTTAAGCTTCAGCACTTGAACTTCCTGTTTCAGAAACTCTTAAATGGTTCCCTCTTTGCTGGACCACTTTTCTTGTCAAGCCTTGGACAGCAACATCTACACTACAAGAAATATACTGACAACAGTAACACACGAACAACCAAAAATCACTCTAGTGAAAAGGTGCTCATTACCACTGTGCTGGTGGTGTACATTTCTTATGCTTTTCTCTTTTAGAAGTTGCTTGGCTGGGAAGAATGAGGGATGAAGAAATCCAGGGAGAATTTGCCGCCACTGCATCCTCAGTAGTTTTTAAAAGGACTCATAAATGTGTTGAATTTATTTTGTTATTGAAGGGAGAAACCCAATTATATGTGCTCAAGGGGGTGAATGCTTCCTGAAGGAAAACCTGAAGGAATGTGGATACCATATTAGGCTTACTAAATGTCAGCTTTTGGAATATCTTTTGATTTTGAGATTTAAACTCAGTTTCATTGTTCCCTGAACCATATGAACTCACTCCGTGAGCAGTTTGAAGATAATTTTGGAACTGTTTCTAATAGCTTTGCATAATTTTAGTTTTAACAGCTAACTAGGTCCTCCTAAATCCGGAGGGATACATTTTGTACTTATTACAATGTGAAAGCAATTAATTGGGCTGTAAAATGCTTTTAATATCTCATGCTCATTTGAAGCAAGGTGGCTTTAAGAGAACGAATGCTCGGTTTGCTCTTACTGGAAACCTGTGGAAAAGATTATGTTGTCAGCACAGTTGTGACACCACCTCCGTTTAGTTTGGCCTTGTCCAGGGTTTAACTAATGCTCTAAAGTGCATGGCTGGCAAAATTCTCTGGGGAAAGTCACCGTGGTAATAAAAAAATGGACCTTTATGGTCACACTGACCTAATTCTTCACACTGAACAGCTCACTGCCACCACTATGAAAGTGTGATAGCATTATGCTTTTTGTAGCGCTTGCAGTGCTACTAAAAAATCCCTGTATCCACAAGGTAAACTGATTGGTGACTTTACGCAAATCACTTTTTTCTTCTAGCATTTTGAGTTGTCTATTCGGAGTCTCCTTTCTAAATCCACAGAAAAAGCAACGAGTCCAGAGAAAGGATTTACCCCACACTCCCACCTACGACTCAGACGGTGGAATAGGAAGCTGTCAAAAGTGCAAATCCTTTCTTAGAAAAACATTGGATATGGGTATGAAAGTCTCCTAGACAGAGAAAAGGGGTGTGTACTATGTTAAGACACTTACCTATTATTAGCTAGCTCTTCTCATTCTTCCCTATATATAGGCCCTTGCTCTATATTATGCTAGAGATCTGTGGAAGCCTGTTTCTGCCTCAAGAGTACAAAATAAAAAAAGTTATTAATAACCTCGTTTTGGGAGATCGTCAATGTTCATGAATTCACTGTCTCTCTCTCGTCTTGCGTGCAGTTGTGTCATAAGAAGTGGACAGAGCGATCTCATTGGAACTCCATTGAGACGATTGAAGTCCGTTTTTGGCATTTTTTTTTTAGCACTTCCGTCCCTGACGCGTAGACTCAAACAGAACTTGACGACGTAGATGTGACGTGAGCAAACCGTCTGTCTTCTAGCTGCTGTGGCATGAGAAATCTGAATCATTCCCTTCCGAAACTTGCAGAGGCGGAGAATGTGAGTAGGAGCTGTCCATGAGCTAGGAGCAGGAGACACTTTTGCTAGGTATTCTGATTAATTATTTTGTCTTTTTGCCTCCACGTTTCCCCGATTGCGCGCAAACTTCTCTTCCTGTCCATACGGTAATCTCTCTAGTGTGCGACAGAGAGTTGCATGGGTATGATGGAATCATTAGCCTACTTTCACTAAAACGGCTTCTACGGGGCCACAACATAAGCTACAAGGTAATGGAGCATTTTATACATAGTCGTGTTTCTTTAGAAATAAATAAAGGACAAAACACCTCAGATGTAAAGTGAGTCGCAGTCAAATTGACGCCAAAATGAATGGGAGTCAATAGAAATGCTAACGCAAGTGAAGTTCTGCTACAAGATGGCAGCTCCCGCGAGACTTCAACTTCTGGTCGATAGATTACCCCTTTGAGTTGTGTGTGTGTGTTTGTCTGTGGGCGTGGTTCTTGATCACTGATGATCCAACACTAACTCACGCCCAATTCATATGAATTCGATGAATGATTAAAAAATGTTTAATTCGTACTAATTTGTACGACCTCACTCGTACGAATTTGTACGATTTGTCTAAACCAACGTGATGGTTAGGTTTAGGGGCGGGGTAAGGGGTAATTCCTAATTGGCCAATTCGTAAAATATGTACGAGTGAGGTCGTATGAATTGTTACAAATTAGCCACTTTTTAATCATTCGTCGAATTTGTACGACTTGGTCGTGAGATCGGGTTGGATGATCAGCAGCGCTAGCTGGCTTCAATCTGTTCGTCCCTTTTTATGATCAGTAACTGGTGTCTCATGTTGACAGATCGTTGTGGTTTCCCGATGTGTTCCTGTTGCCGAGCTGTGTGTCCTCCTGTGGAATTCCCTTGTTCGTCATTGTCGTGTTTCTTCGAGTTTCTTCGCACTTCCAAGGATTCACCGAGCACCATCACTGGATATTCAACACTGGACTGGGAGCACTTCACTGGTTGTCCACCGAGGTCCCTGCGTCACCCACCATCTGCGCTGGAGTCCGTCCGAATCACCACCTGTGTACCATCTGTGTTGGTCCCCTGTGTTGTGTGCCTGACCATCTACTTGTACTGACCAACTCATTAGAAACATTATTTGCCATTGTATCCTCCTCCAGTTTCTGTCACAGAACGATCTGACCACATTATGGATACAGCTGGCGCTACGAGCTGGAATGATTTTGCCTCTCGAAGTATCGCAAGAATGGACCAACAGGAAGAGAGCATTGCCAACACAGGTCGGCCGGTCCAAGCGCTTGTGACTCAGGTGTCCGAGCTCTCCCAACAACTTCAACATCTGAGAGGTCCCCCTGTGACACCCACACCACCCGTTCAGCCCGTACAACCAGAGACGCCTTATCAGTGCAAACCGCGTTTGCCGACACCGGAAGGATACTCAGGTGAAGTTTTGTATACCCTTTTTGACCCGCTGTACTATGCATTTTTCATTACAGTCGCAGAAGTTCTCAAGAACAAACCAAGCCATGTATTTTGTCAATCAGGCAAGACGGCTCTTTGGGGAACGTTGGTGTGGGAGACAAATATGTGTCAAGAGTCTTGTCTTGTGTCATATATTGAGTCGCATTGTGAGATATAAAGTCAAACTGGTGAAATATATGGTTGCGATTATGTGAAATAAACCTGCAATGTGAGCTATTTTATTTATCCTTTTTTTACTCTGAGGCAGAAACAGGCTTACATATTGACCACTCTCACATCACTGCATATCAACAGGAACATCAACACTTAAACAGCATGTTTCATCAGTTTTCCCCTCAGATTTATTGACATTCTTTTATCATGAACAGATTGCACACTTTGAGAGGACAGTGGTTTTGGAGGGAAAGACACACTTTATTACTACAGCATTAATATCCAATCCTGTGCCCGTCCGTGCCAGCCGTGTTTTTCTACCTGGGATCCTTTCCCAGGATTTATGGGATCATTCACACAGAAAATGTGCACCATTAGGTTTTTCACACGCCGCAATTCAATCACGTCCTGAAATCCCCGCGCGGTCACCTCTCCCGGTGTGTGTCATTGTAGGCAGGTATTTCTCCCCACCACCACGCCACCCCATACAAGTTAATTCCTTCTCGGACTCCAGCGGGAGAAAATCGGGCCCTGAAAAATCATTACTTTCCATAATCCCTGCCTTCCATATGCCACCACGCTAATGTGTGTATGACAAAAGGGGGGAGGGAATGAGAGCAATGTGCTGGAATAAAATAAATTGGATTAGAATAAATCAAGAAAAAGAGAGATCTGTCCCCAAAAATTGAATTCCATGTTTTAAATGCCCTTGCCTCGCCAAGGTCTTTCATTCCTCATATTCTAACTTTATTTTCCATCGAGAGGCTTTCCCTCTTCCTTACTTTTGACATGGCACCTGTTCCTGCCAAACTCTCGGCTCTCTACTCAGAAATTTACTTACTGGCAGCCTAAAGATTAATGGTGCTCTTGACATTGTGTCTGACTAGAAAACAACCTGGTTTGTATTAACCACGCAGCAAAAATTGATTTACCACAACCAGCTAATGGAAAGTCCTTGTCGTTGCATAAAGTTGCATGCAAAAAAAAGATGTTTTTTGGGAAAACGTGAAGACTTTTGATAGCGCTGTTGACTGTTTAATCGTGAAGAGCATTTAGCTCAACAGCCAGGACTAGACACACTGCTGGGAATATAAACACACTGCGGTCTCAGATGTTTACTGAGAGAAATTGAAGCTTAGACTCTGTGATGGTCTTTGGAAAGCTGCAGCCGGTCACATCAAGGTGGAGATGCAGTTCTACAGGGGGGTAAACAACAGAGAGTCCTGATAACCTCGACAAACCATAGACCCACCTGAGCGAAAGAGGGAGAGAGAGAAAGCTCACAGGTCCAAAAACACAGCATGAAACTATCTACCACTAGGCACTCCTCAGAAACCCTGATTATACTGCAAGCAACGTGGCTAAAATAGAGTCAGAAATAACAATGGCAATCAAAGTGTTCCTGCATGCACGTAGAGTGACTAGGTCTCAGCATTACTGTGACAAGGGCATGGTGCACTTAATGTAAGTGGTGCCGCTTGGCAATTAAGACAGCAGAATGGAATCTCAGCAAAAGCCGAAGTGGAGAAAATTATGCCCTAAAGTGGTTATGATTCACTCATATATAACTGTCACCACAACGAACTTTGGCGGCCTCCCTTGTTGTGCCAGATTATAAGAGGAACATGAGCTGGAGTCAAAGACACTAATATTTTAGTGGGCATGCTTTCAAAGGTCATCGACCATGTTGGATGCATCACCATCTCATCGTGTAAACAAAAAAAAATCAACAATGCTTTTTTGGCTCTGTGTCAGTTTTTTATGATGTTCATGCAACACGATTGATCTGTTCATTGACGTGTATGACTGCAGAGGAAGTATGTGGTTTCATCAACCGCTTACTTCACACCCGCACCCTGCTGTATCAGGAGGGGAGTCTAATCATTATCACATGGCAAGTTTTACCTGCCTGCACTTCAGTATCTCAACAACACATCAAATCACACAAACAACCAAGAAAAAGAAGAGTGTGAAGACATAGCATACAAAGATCGAAGGAAGTCATGGTCGGTTTTTTTAAAGCACTGTCTGGAACCAGTGCAGCAAATGGGATAGGCTTCAAATACTACAGGATGTTTTTTACTGAAAGAAAGTCCCCAGTGCCAGTTATTATACATGGCCAGTAGTTACATAAGTTATATTTGAAATGCAGTGTATGAATTCAGTTTGATTCTCTGGGTCAGTCACTGCACCATACACGCTAAAACATTTTACACTTATTGGTTGAACATAACAGTTTACACAGACCTTTAATGAGCCATACATGCAGTTGACCTGAACTATAACCAAATAAATAAATAAATAAAATCAAAACAAATAAAAAAATGTAGGGATATATTTCATTTTTGTTTTTAAATACTACCGATAATGTGCATCCTAAACCAACTCTTGTTTCAATATGGACACTCAGACATATATAGGCTTTCAGAACCTGATTTTACCACAAGCAACATGTTTCTGGATCAACATCTTTTTGTAATACTGAAACAACATTTAAAGTTGGCATGAAATCAAATTTGACAAATCTTCTTTTTATATGTAATATTGTAGTGTTTATTATAAATGATTTATCTGTATACTTCATTATTTATTTTTTTAATTCATGTACCCTTATAATCTTTGATCAAATACATAACCCTTCCCTCCCCCAACGTAACGACCTCGCTTCTATTTTGGTCACGTGCAAATGGCGAAACCTTCAACAATCCAATCATTTCCCGAAGGACGAAATCAAGCCCTGCCCTACATTTTTTTTTTTTTTTTCAAATTTCATTAGCCGTTTCACTCGGATATACAACAAGGAAAAAATGACAATCACTACTTCCGTTTCATGCCGACTTTAAATCAACCAATCAGATTTGAGAGACAAGTTTGCAGCTTATACAAGTTTAGTCACCTATCATTTCCCTCTGTATGGTTAGGTTTATGGTTCTATGGATATGGTTAGGATTACATTTTCACACAGGAATGTTGCTCCAGGATCAACAAAATATGTTGACCCAGGAATTTGCCAATCAGGACATGCAGATCTAATTGAAATGGGTTACAAGCTGTTTGTTCACTAAAATAGACTGGCTCATAAAAATACGTTGTACAGAATTGGGTGACGGAATCCTTGCAGGTCTCTGCCTAGTGTTCACTGTCTATTTACTGAGCTCAGGCTCTCTGTTGAAGTTGCATTCAACATGTGTTCATTTGGGGCACCCTAAAATGTCATCATACACATCCCATCTGCATCAGAGGAAGAATGATTTATAAAATGAAAAATAAATGAAAAAATAGAAACAGTTTCCAAGCCTACAAAACAGCAATATAAACTAAGTGATAGTTCATAATTACTAACATTTAATCATAAAAAACAGCAATCTTTATTTTTTAAAGCAGCATGCTTAACTTTTTAATCATTACTTGACCAATGAATTTATGAAGACATTTTTTTGTCTAAAGGTAAGAATAGTTAGAATGTCATACCGTAAAAGGTATGCAGATCAAATATACATTTAGTTTTTATTTCTATTATGAATGCTCAGTGGTGTAGTTGCTAATTCTTCTCATTGAGGTAGGTATAAAGAAAAATTGAGTGTCTCTCATTCTCATCTGGACACAGAAGAAAAGATTGTGAAAATACATTGTGATAATACTCTTGCCGTCTTTGTGGTTGGTCGACAGACCGGTCAGTTTGCTCAAAGGACTGAATTTGTGGATCATTACCCACAGTGACCCGAACAGTCAAAGAAAGAGCATGTCAAGAGATGTGATGATTGTTCCACTGGACTGTGACTCACAGCTCTAAACAAAATTTGATATTTGAAAGTCATGTGTGCCTCAATATGTTCAGCATTACTGCGTTTTGTGAGAACTGTCTCTTACTTCTGTCTTTCTGGGAAGTACATCTAATATCAGTGGGACATAACCATGAATACGTTCTTGAATAATTCTAACATTTTTTTTTTCTGAGAGATGTTGAATATTCAATGAAAGCTCTGTAGTTCATATCTAATTAATGCATTTGAACCTCATCTCAAGTTCTGTGTTTGATCTTATGCCATTTTGTAAATCGGGCTCCTCCGGAGACGCGCTTGCATGCTTGCTGAGAGCATGACTTCATAGTTCTCTCTAAGGTAGACTGATCAGATCTGTAGACTGAAAATGATCACATGCATGATCACAGAACGAGGTATGTTCTTATTTATTTAATTTTGTCTGTTAATTTGTTTCATTGCCACTCCATTAAAATAGTCGAGTAGGGGTCAGGGAGTACATGAAGTGTGGCGCTTTCAACTGTGAAATGTCATAATGTGGTTCATGCGCTAAGTTTAGGTCAACCATTAAGATTAATTGTCCTGACTAATGATTTAGACAAGGATGCTAATTACCAGTTAATGTCCATTATGTCAAACAAATATAACCCTGATTTATAACATGGCTTGGTAGAATTCCATTGTAGACTGCGGTCTGTTATTTCTTGATAAGAGGCCACTGCTAAGTATAACACACTGTTGCCATGAAAAACAGTGTTGCAGAAAGTTCAAAAGAACAGCATTTAAGGTATGTGAAATCTTCTGTTTAGTCAGTATATGACAGAACAGCATATATATATTGAAATGATGCATTAAATTGACCAAAAGTGACAGTAAAAACTTTTCTAATGCTACAAAAGCTTTCCATTTCAGATTTAAGTTTGAAGGGCTCTAAAGTTACTCAGTGTACCTTTTACGTAATTGTACATTCAGGTAATTAAAGGGATAGTCCTGTAAAACACATTTACAGGTAAGCTACTGTAAAGGGGAACTTACAGTAACTTACTGGCAGCACAAGATACCGCAAAAATACAATAAAATGTCTAACAGTGTAAACTTGACTCGCGTCATTCTGCCGCGGCCCTCACTCATCCTGCTCGTCACAGAAAACATGATGAATGACGACTGTAGAACGCAAAAGCCGAATCCCGGACATTTTGGGCGATCTCGAAACACATTTTTGGGCAGAATCATCACGGAGATTCACTAGTAGCCAAAACTGTTGTTTACCTACTGCACGGTTACCCGTAGGCGTGGCCTCCTACTGCAGCAAAGCAAGTGCATTCTGGGACTTGTTGTCTTTCATCCACATAAGCCAAAAATACAGTTTTCTTTCTTTTATAAAGCTCCAAATTCAAATTCATATTTCTTCTACATAAATTACCCATTTTAAATAGACATTTTTCTTTCCAGAGGTGGAGTGACCCTTTAAGTGTTCTAAACATAAAAGAGTCCACACCACAACTCTTACGAAAACGGTACAGAGAAACAATTAGAATCACTTTCCGATTTTTTTTTCCTGCTGAAGAACAATAAAACATTGAGAGCCAATTAGAATTCATCTCTTTTAAAAATATAGGTTCTTTATTGGCATCTTGTTCCATTATGAAACTTTAACATTTCCATGGATGTCTTTCCAATACACAAAAGGTTCTTTAGGCTATGTAAAAGGTTCTTTAAATTATGTGTTCTTAACAACTTGTAAAAAAAAAAAAAATATTTGAGGAACCAAAAACAGTTCTTTTA
This sequence comes from Cyprinella lutrensis, assembly GCA_027497675.1. NCBI lineage: Eukaryota > Metazoa > Chordata > Actinopteri > Cypriniformes > Leuciscidae > Cyprinella > Cyprinella lutrensis. Next base: position 14,353,862 of record JAOTRC010000039.1, read on the forward strand.
TAATGCATCGCTGCAAAACCTCCCTTTTGGAAACTTTATTTTTAAAAGTTATCCTGCTTTAATGAAATATACCATATAAAATGACAAACAAAACTGCAGTGTGTGCCTAAACAGAACGTTATCATCTGCTGGTGTGAACACTATTATAGTTGTTATAGTAATCATCCTTAATGTGGACAGGTCAGGTAGTTTGTGTAACACTATTGTCAAAGCAGCTGGCATCACACGCTGCTCTGTGACCAGCTGGAGGCCTTTTAGCCTTACTTTCAGTTATCCATACAAACGAATTGCACCTGTGTTACAATGCACCTGAGCATCTCCATTGATTACTGCTGCACCTGCATCTATAATCAACCCATTTCAGATACTCAGGTGTCAGCGAGCACAGCCAAAGATACGTAGTTATGTCCTTCGGCTGCAAATGCCGTCCTTCCATTGTCTTCCTCAGAACCTCATCGATTCGCAAACACACACTTTTTCAACTCAGGAATTTCTCTGAATTTTGTGTTATTATGATATAGGCCTACCTTCTCACTAAAATATATGAATTATAGACATATTATTTTATTAAATTTAATATACCGAACTGAGATGATAAGGGAAAGAGAAGGCAAAAGTTTATCTTTTATGAATATGATGGATTAAAATAATACAACATGAGAAATGTGAGCAAAGTCTTGTGGAGATAAAATACAAAACATCATGTGGCATGAATCTGCGATAAAGACAAAAGCATTCATTTTCTGGATGAGTTTAAACATTAAAGCTTGCAAAAAACACAGTAAGATGTCACAAATTAAACTGCTACATTACATTACAGCCAGTAATACAACTATGATTTACACTTATTCTTACACTAAATAACAGGATTGTTTTGTGTTGTACTCTCACACAGTATTACTCAAATGGCAATTCTTTTCAACAGTGTTATTGAACAGCAATTGCAAGTAACATGATGGTTATTGTAGTTCTATGTGTGAGCAGGCATTTACTCATCTCACTGGCAAAAGAAAAACAAATTTGGTACTCAAATTCAGTAAAAAAGTAAAATGCAATCTCAGAATATTATGCAAACCTGCAATAATTAAATGTAAAATAGCACAAACAAACATTATGAATTAAATCTCGCTTTATTAACCAATGTATTTGTTGCTGACCTTTGACAATCCAATTCAACATCACCAATTAGCAGAAATTACTTTAGTTAAACATCACATTTGTGTCTCATTTTTTACGTTTTTATTGCTGAAGTGTGTTGAACTTCTCTTGCATCCTGTACAGGTGTGAATTTGCATTCAGCATGAGGCTTCTTCATTTCACTTTTGATGTAAAATGGCCTTTACATTTGCCAAAAATGTTTTACTTTTTTAGTTATTAAAAACAACCAAGCCCAGTCCAGATGAGAAAAAGCAATGCAAAGGTAATCTAACACATTACTTTCCATAAAAGTAATTTTGCAATTAGTTACTTTTGAGGCCCAAAACGTCATCTGACTGATGCTTTTGACCATACGTCAACATCAGACGTTTTAGGGTACCCTTTATCGTCAGTTGAGCCCTATTCGCACGGGATTAGTATTACCTGGGGACCACGTGTGAATTTGAAATTAGCTACCCACATCTGAATTTCGTGTGGCGCATTCGCACGGGATAAGTGAAGCCGGTGATTTTGCTCGAATTTACTGACTTGTCTCCCGGATATGATATCATTAGGCTATAACTTTGAAATGTATTCTCGTTATTATGTCTAGCTGTATATAATAAACAAAAGAATTGTCCTTACCGTAGCCTATATCCTGCTAAACATGTCATTCATCTCCATCTAATCGTTCTTTTTGTTTTTGCTCTGATGTCTATACCTGATGGTATAGCTTTCTCTTTCTGCAAATTGTATGGGCTAGTTGTACTAGCGATATGACCCCACACCCAAAATAATATCAAAATACTCCAAATCAGCCTCTATTCTCCGCGAAAGATGGATAAAAAGACGCAGATGAAACAAAAACCTTGAAAAAATTATATACGATCTGGCCAAATCACAGAGATGTCGATTCGCACGGGACTATATTATCACAGGACCTCGGTGTTCGGCAAAATATAGTAGGTAATTTGCAGGGGAATTTTTACTTTACAAATTACAGACATGGCCGATTCGCACGGGATTAACATCACAAACAAACTCCGTAATTATTACAAATTACTACAGGTCACCAGATAATACTAATCCCGTGCGAATAGGGCTTTAGACGCTATCTAATCTTAACCCTAGCCCAGCCCTAAACCTACCAGTGACATCTAACTGACGCTAAAGGTAAAGCGTTAGTTGGATGACGCCCTAGGATCGTCATTTAACTGACGTTAATGGGTACCCTAAAAATTTGGATGTTGACGTAAGGTCAAAAGCGTCAGTTAGTTTGTTTAAGGTGTAATGCAATATTGTAATTCGTTACTTTAAAGTGACTTTCTCCAACACTAGTGTGGTTTTATTCACTTGCAGAGGGACTCTTAGTCAGGCATTTAAATATGCGGACAGAATAAACAGTTCTTATAAAGAAACATTTTTTTTGTCTGTGTGTTGTTGTCAATATTCTCAAAAGTAATTATTTTATTATTGTTCACAGAATCAGCGATGTTGTAGTGGAGACACTCAATCAGCGACAACACCAATCATGTATCCACACAGTTTGTTCATCATTCATTAAGGCATGTGGCTCATCCAGCTCGCTGTCGTAAATGACTAATCACGAGTAGATGGATGAGGAAAGGAGACTGCTATTTTCAGAAAATCACAAGACTGGGTGTCTTCTGAAAAAAGAAAAGAAAGGAGACATTTAGAACCTTATAAGGTTACAGAAATCTCCTGAGGTTTTGATCATTTGTGGTATTAATTAATGATTTTTTTCCTTTTCATCTTAATGCTAACTGTCACTAATTAATGGGTGGCTGTTTCCTTCCCTAATGACAGTCTGGTGAAGTGATGCAGTGCCTGGAAACTTCTTACTTGACATTACTGGTATATACTCATTTTAAAAACATGACAAATTACACCGAATTTAAAGGAGGTGATTTTAGGCCTTAAATTAGATATTGCCATTTCTTTAAAATATAGCTTTAATTAATTTTCACTTTTAGGAATGAATTTAATATTCAGACCAAATGTACCCCACAGCGCTCATAATTTGGTCAGAAAATCTTCTAATTGTTGAGTAAGAATGGCCTTGCAGATTCTGCTGTGGTTTGAGCTAAATCATTATTGGAATGACAACATTTGCACCTCTCAGCCATGGCAGCATCTGTTTAATCTCTGATGGTTTGTGTCCTCTGAATTGGTCGGAGTTAATTGCAGTTTCACAGTGAGGCAGAATGGCTTCTTGTTGAATATCTAAGTGGGTCATTGTGTGTTTTGTTTTGTGGGGAGCACTACATCACTCGATGGGGTAGGTGTCTGTGATAGCCAAGGGGTCCCCTGCAGATGATTTATGCGGATAATACCGTTGCTTGTAATAATAATAACAATGTTTTATTGGAATAAGAAATGAAAGTGGGTCAGCACTAACCGACTGATTCAGTGTCAAACCTAGGCATGCCTTCAGAGGCCAGACGTATAAAGACTCATCCATCAATAACATCCACCTAAATATAGCATCCTTTTCCTCTGCCCAAGAATGATGGAAGAAATATGGCTTTTGCCTGCAACTGAGGTATTATTCATGAAGTCATACTTTGATTGTATAACTCATTTTATAAAACAGTTGGTTCCTCCCTTTGAATTTCCTAGCGTGCTGATATAGAGTAGTGGGCACTGGGGCAACAGCACTGGGACTTTATAACAAAATTATATCAAAAGCTAATTTATTAAAAAGACAAGTCATATATGATTCAAACATGCACAGTGCATAAACTTCTGCAACAACCACATCTAAAATCAGGAAGTAAAGTCCCACCTCTGTATTAAATACTGAGGTGTTGGTACATCTACATCGGTATCTAAACTCACAAACGTTGGTGATAAGAATAGGTGAAACTAGTTGGGAAAACTAGCCCCATCCGAACACTACTTAACTCTTAAAGTGCGTGAAACGGAAGTTGAGATTGTCATTTTTCCATGTCATAACGTACATCCAAGTGAAACGGCTTCTGAAATTAGAAATAAAATATAGGGCAGGGCTTGATTTTGTCCTTCGGGAATTGATTGGATCATTGCATAGAAAATGGAGGCAGATTTCAATGCGATTCTCTGACAGGCGGTTCACAGATAGCCGCACCCTCATCGGATCTGGCCGCACCCTTTCACCATTCCACGTGACCGAAATAGAAGAGAGGTCGTTTCGATGGGGGAGGGAAAGGTAATATCAATGATTTTTTAACAAATAATGAAGTGCACACATAAATCAGTTATAATAAACACTACAGTATTACATTAAAAAAAGATTTTTCAAATTTGATTTCATGCCGACTTCAACGCATCATTAAATACTACTTAATTGCAGTCATGTCTGTTGAATCATTTTTAAATGAATCGGTTTTTCAAATCTCAGTGTCAAGTAGGACAAATTTTATCTTGTTATTGTCTGATATTCATTCACTCCAGATATTTTGGACATATGTTCAATTCCCATTGCATCATGGGTTCTCATAGACTAAAGAGTATCTGCATAGAGTCATTAATAATGGACAAGCTACATTAAATTTCCATTCCCTAGATGTTCATATTTTCTCTTATGAAGGTCAAAGTAGACATGATGCTCCATTTGACAACTAGTGCAAGACATTCATCTGTCTACAAAACCCTGCCTGTGTGTGAATGCAGGCATGTGCACAGCGCTTCTGTAAGAAGTAGGATAGCTCGCATGAGAGCAGCAGGAAGAGACAGGGAGTAAAAGGTGATGACAGACTCGTGAGGATGAGAGAGTCTAACCCTGTTAACAGCCCTACCTAAAGCCTCTAAATAAATGGAGTGAAAACTAGGCGACTAACTCAAGGAGGAGAGCATCTCTCTCCCTGCACCAGTCCAGACAAGCGCAGACAGATGTATCAACAACCCTCTCGTTTCCTTAAACTGTCATCCCTCTGGCACAGCCCATCAGCTTCTTTGGATTAATTGTCTTAAGTTGTTGTCGCCGTGAACTGACTAATCTGAGTCATGCATGTGTTATGCTGATAATGAGTGCTTATAAACAGAACCTAGCTGTGGCAAGTGGGAAGAGCTAAGCTAGCATAGGTCCTCTGGGCGGCTGGGCTGCATCGCTCATGAGATCAACAATGGATATTTGAATGAAGCTAAATAATCAAGGTCAACAGGCTCAGAGCACTGAGCAGAGAGTGTGAAAAACCAATTTCATGAGGCCCTGATAGGAAGCTCAATTTAATATGGCGCACATGCCCATTGTGTAATAGTCAATCACACTATGAACTTACTGTTTTGAATACAGCAACACATGTAAAGCTTGTCAATCCCAGCTCTCTGTCTATCCATCTATTTAAAGCCTACGGCACTGCGGTAACTTGCAGACGGTAAATGGCTCTCTCTTGACATTGTGGTCACAAAATGGTTGTACTGAAATTGAGTAGGGCCTTTGCAACTCAACGCCAGCATCAAAAAAGACAAGTGGAACCTCCGGGGAAAGGATGGTGGTAGGCTAGAGGTATTACTGACATCGCTCACCTTCCTTCGGTTCGACTTGGTATTCAGTGCAAAATACAATGGACATAAGATTTTATTACAAGCTTTGAGGCATGATTTTTTTTTCATTACCACATAATACATGATGTACCAAAAAGGCAGAAAAGCACCATAAGGCTTTTTTTTTATTTCCTTCAGTGTTTGTGGCAGGCGTCCACAGCTGCTTACACAAGTCTATGTTTAGATGTGCGTGTTGTACTGCACTCTTTTGTAGCTATAGTAAACACGCTTGGGGGGAAAACTAACAAAAGAAAAAGAGAGGAAAACTGACTCAGAACTGCTTTTTTATAAAACATGAAATTGTTTGGGTTGCAGTGGCTCTGCTCCTGTGTGATACACATTTGTACTTTAATAAAATAGAACACTCCAAGACACTTGTAATGGCAGCATGCTAGTCATGGTATTTCAAGAAAATAATGTTGCACTTTATTGTATATTTATTTCCTCTGTTTAATGTGTCAGAGCTCTTATTGGTTGCATGAACCAGTGCATAATCAATCATAAATTTATGTAATAATTATCAGAAGACAAAGAATATAATGAGTTTGTTTAGAAGTCTCCAATGAAAAATGAGATTTGAATAACTATTATCTAACTAAAGCTGTACAGTGGGAAAAATAATGATAACTCATGATAGTGTCTGTTTAATTCTTATTGCCTATACTGAACAAGGTTTAAATTAGTTATTTTTTCTCTTGTTCTTCCAGTTATTATAACGGCGGTGGGGGAGGGGGTAACCAGAAAGCTAGTTACAGTATGTGACATACTCGGTTATGTTTTATTTATATAAAATTCTCGTCTTCTCATACATTGTTGCATTTCATGCTGGTCAAACAGAGTATTTTTAAAGTTGCAATCGCACATGCACAAACGCAGCCGTTCGTTTGACCGAAGGTGGTGGGAGGCAGAAAAAAACGAAGGCTTAACACTTGTCAGCTTTTGCTGTCCTTGTCAGATAAAAGCCGTGATTGAATAACCTAAAACCCACATTAAGAAGTGCAGCTTTGTGTTGTTGGGCATCTTGTCAGATAAATCAAGGACCGAATAACCACAAATTGAAACTAATTTTTATTTTGTTAGGCTAACCACGAAATCCAGACCTTTGTGTAAATCTGTACTAAAGGTGACACTTGCTGTTGCAGAGCAAATATAGTTGAGCCTCCCTCAGGTGTAGGTGTATGTTGACCATGTCTGAGATCCTGTCCTGCTGTTTTCACAGCTAGCTCTAAAACCTATTAATTTAATTTTGTGGTGCAGCCCACACTCCTGTCTGGAGAAATATAATTAACAGGGTTTTGTTGCTGGTGTCTGAAACCATCTCTCTTACAGTCTAACTCACATTTATATAATGAGCAGCCTCCTACATGACAGCTTGTGGTTGTGAATTATGACCATAAACAGCAGCCCTGTGGTTAAACTTCCTTACTGATATAATGACTATACTCACTGAAACATGATAGCTTGTGGTCTTGAGTTAAAGCTTGTGGTCTTGAGTTAAAGTGCTCGTTTAGGTCCAAAATCTGGTGTGAATAAACAAACTGGACAGGCTTTGTTCAGAGATGTAATCAGGAACACAGCATTATGGGATTGTTTAAGTGCTTGAACTGTGTTGATTTTGTGTGCCATAATTGCTGTTACTGGAGAGCTGTAAGAAGTGCCCGGAAATATCAACACTTTCTTGTATTTCTCTATTGACTCCACCCACATATTTTCAGACACAAAGCTTTTGTTATTGCCGGAGAGCTAATGAAAATGGCTCATACCCTCATTTTGGGGGGTTAAAAATTATCCAAAATACATAACCAGCCAGTGATCAAAACTATCTGCTTGCCTTAGCTCAATTCAAAGCAGTAAGCTTGTAATAATGTGTTTAATTCCAGTGGTACTCTTCCGCGGGAGATTCGAGCATGTCTTGCGTCATTACGTTACATCTGTACACATAAAGAAGGAGTCTCGACTAGTAGGCTATATTGCATGTGAGGATGTTGGAGTTCGAGATATATAGCCTTTTCTCACAGCCCTTGATATAATTAAACTAGGGCTGTCAGTTAAACGTGTTATTGAAGGCGTTAACGCAAACCCTTTTAAACGTGATTATTTTTTTTCCCTAGCAAACTGTAGTTGTTTTGTTTTTCGTTTTGTTTTTTTCCCCCACATGCTTTTGCTATGAAACTTATTCATTTCAATGGTTTGTGCCACGCGAGGACGTTTTGTTGCTTCGTTGACCAAATGGTTCCATTTTTGCCTCTGTGATGATTACCAGCGCAGCCAATAGAAACCCTTTGGTGTCCTGTCTGAAAGCACCGGATCTAGCTAGACCAGAAACACACATATTGCAAGCCGAACAAATAGTAGGTTAACGTTACGTTTTGAGTGGATGATAAACATGACGTGAGATGCCGAAATGGATTCCAATAAGATTCTAAATTGAAGTTTACTTTTAAAAAGTTGCCAAATTATTATTTTTTTGTCATTGTGGACTGAGCTATCATTGATGAACACAATGTATCTCCTCAAACATTGTGTTCATCCTCGCTGTGCTGTGTCGAGGGTGTTGAAGTACAACCTACGTAAAGTTGATCATTCCGCGATTGACTGCAATTACAGATTTCGAAAAGAGATAACGACAAAGAGGATAACATGTGGACTGCAGCTTTAACCAAGGTTTCTTGCAATCATAAATCAGTCGTGATTTAATTTTATATGACCATTTTTCACATTCTCTCTGACCCTTTACCCCCGTTCACACCTCCAGCGACTTGGCTGACAATCTGACCTGAACTAAGAGTGATTGAGAGTCCATGAGAGTTGGTGACATTAGCGACAGGGACCGTTGGCGATAGAATACTGGCGAATGTTGAAACATGACAAAGCTGAGAAAAGTGTAACTTTATTGACTGCTGTTATTGTGTTTTTATAGGGCTTTGTATTTAGAGCTTGACAGCCTTTGTTCACAATGAACTGTTTTGGGGACAAATATGTGATGAATATTTAAAAAAAAAAATTCAAAAGTTTGCATTTTCAGGCCCCAAAAAAGCTCAGTTACAGCCATAAGCTGGTGGAATGATCTACCTAACTCTATACCAGAGCTGCTGAGTCCGTGGCTATTTTCAAGAAACGTCTGAAGACACATCTTTTTCGGCAACGCTTGATCTATTAATACTAACACTTTATCTTGAATCTTCCCTGCTCTCTCTCTCTCTCTCTCTCTCTCTCTCTCTCTCTCTCTCTCTCTCTCTCTCTCTCTCTCTATATGTATATATATATATATTTAAAGAAGCTACATGTACTATGTTAGAATACTCTGGGAAGGGTCATAGCACTTGCATGTTTTTGTCCTATTGTTAGATTAACTGCTTCTATTGTTCTCATTTTTTAAATCGCTTTGAATGAAAGCATCTGCTAAATGAACCGTAAATCTAAATATACTGTACATAAGCAGAGCCTAAAGCTGCAATTATTCACCTCCTGGAAGTTATTTCAAATCCAGCTCAACAGATCATCATCAACTTTTTCCATGCATAAACTGCATCTAGAAACACATCCTGATATTTTACCAGCTGGTGCGATAACACTGCGCAAACATCTAGCGCTGCTTGTCACATCACATATACATATGCATAGATTACAGGTGAAAAAGACAGCTTTGATATGATAACGAGTGTGTGCTACTTACTCAGAGATTCTGTAAGTGTCCCTTGTGCGAGTCACAGAGAAGGCCTATCGTTCAAGTCAGTGCGTTACATATATGTTCATTTCCATTTCCACTTTAATTTGAGTTTCTCTTTGTATCTAGGAAATTCAATCCAAATTTTGGGAGACAGCCATCATGTTGGTAATTATGCTGGAGTCTGGACGTAATTAATTTTATTGGACCAGTTAATCGATTCCTGATGAAAAGGGAGATTAAACTGATAGCTCTCCTCTCCAGTCATCGGGGCTCCTCCCTCCCTGATTCGGGCACGCATACGCGCTTTGGCTAAGCCATTACTGCTAAATGAATCTGTAGCGTGTCGCTGGCTGTGAGCCAGGGCAGATAATGCTAAGACTGTCTCACTCCCACCAGTCACGGCTTGATCTTTCGGAGAGCGACCTATTCGTGTGGCTATCAGTGGTGAATTCCTCATGCGCAATCTCTAAACAGGTGTGGTACATCTATTAATCAGGTACAGGCATCAGTGTGCATTGCTCATAGTTTAATGCAGGTCACAATTCAGTTACTGGGTGAACCGGTGTCATCTTTCACGAGCTGCGTGGTGAAGCAATAGTGTGCTCCATTCGGTCTTTTCACATTGACTATGTGAACTAATTGGCAAAAGCGGCAATAATAAGGCCCCTAATGCGATAACATACAAATTAAACTTATCGCTCCGAATGATGAAGCACAAAGAGTCGTGAGGGAGCGAGCTAAATCAATTTAGGAAGAGTAGCGTGTTTGTGAAAAGGGAAGAAAATGACAAGGGAGATCACGGCGGCTACTGTTGGGGAAGTGCAGAATGTGAATAAATCCGGCAGCTCGGTTTAATGATGAGAGACAGCATTCCGAGTGCCTTCTGGCAGTTTTGTATTACCTGCTAAAATGAGCTGACATTTGCATTTGAAAATCCTCCCTCCTGAAAAGATACAATTAATTCTCAACACCTAATGGTATTTGCTTGGCAAATCTGTGGCACGTCACGCTCAAATTTAAGCCCTCTGTTGAGTATCTTGGCAGTAGATTTGCTCCGAACACGCAAGTTTCCTGTCCAATCTTCCAATTGGAGCTCATCACAGACCTTTGTCTGAGGCAGTACACAAAATGTGATATTTTGTCATTCTCATTGGAGGACTTTATGTATTAGTTCTATTGTCAGGCTGTTCTCCAGGCACACGGGAGGTGATTCTTGGCCAGATTCAGCCGCATTGAAAAATGATGAAATGGCTGTGACATGTCAAGATGTTTCACTATTCTTGTAAACATCTGCTATCAGACAATACAATGCCTGGCATGCAGCCTGGTTGTTTTCAGGGTTGCGAAAATGGAGACAGCAATTCACCATTAGACCATGTTGAAATGCCAGTAAACTTTGACTTATCCCAATACGTTCAGCTGCTCGGTAATATTAGAGCAAATGGAAATTTGCATTTAGTAAAGCCTGCACCGATTGTTCTGCAGTCTTTGTTGGATGAAAGAAAATGAAGAGACTTTCAAAGACGATTTATTAATCATTACAGTTAGAGGAACTTTGAGAACCATATCTCAGTTGCACAGACAGTCAACAAGATTGTCACACACAAAAACTTCACACAATTTCTTAAAAAAAAAAACTTTCATGGAACTTCTGATGCAAAAAACTATGCAGTTTCCAAATATGCTTACACAGGTTGGGGAGGTTGTACTAGGTTAGAAAGGAGTTAGAGACGAAAATGAATGATCATTATTATGATTTAATTGCCAAATAACATTTACTCAATCTTTTTCTGAATATTAATGTCATGTCTGAGCGGAAAGAGAGGATCATAATATATATATATGATCCATTTGGTATACAAATAATAGGGTTGGGTATCGAGAATCGAGTATCGATTGGAACCGGGACTAACTTTTTGTTTTTCCCGGAATCGTTCAAAAGT
>JAOTRC010000039.1:14383399-14415162 GCA_027497675.1 Cyprinella lutrensis
AAGACATACATCGGCTCATGAAGCTTCTTATGCGAGATTACAGTGTAAATTATGGTTGCATTACACAACACAATTAATGGATAATACAATGCAGTCAAAGAAAAAAACACAAATCTTTTCCCCATCATTTCATTTAGTCCAGAGAGTGTAAACACTAAGACAATGGATTGATTCTCTAGTGGTGTCTGCATCTAGAATTATATACAGTTTTATGACAGAGATATCATTATGCACATCATAATAAAAAATTAGTTGATTAAAATTTAAAACTTAGAGAATCATTCAGATAGTCAACTCTTCAGTCCTGTGATAGCCTATAAATGGAAATATTTAATACTCTAAAGGTAGCATATGCTGGTTATTTAAAGATGCAAGCGAAGAAATAATCAAAATCTTACCACAATCTCTTTGTGTTAGTTTGACAGTGTTGTGAAAAGTTGATCTGGTGATATGTATATATGAAGACTATTCTCATGCCAATTGCCTTGTTTGTGAACATAGGCTCTCTTGAGAATGTTTTTTTTAAATGTCAGTTACTAAACATGTCATAAAATAATATGAATAAATAAAATTGTATCACATTGTATTTTTAATTATTGTAAACAAAAATCCCCAAAACTTACAACCCTGGGCCCAGTTCCCCCAAAATGTTCTTATCACTAAGTATTTCTTAACCCATTCCCAGAGCCAATCCTCCCTATACCCACAGAACACATCGATGAGATAATTAAGCGGTACTTACTTCTGCTCACGAAAAGAGAGACTGAGAGAAAAACACCATGTGAGTGAATTACGGGAACAATGATCAGGCAGACTTGTGTTCTCTCTTCTCCAAGTTTAATGTCAGCAAAACAGTAAAGTTAAGTTGATGTGCATCTCTCGCTGTCTTCCTGTCTAACCAGCCCAATCTCATAAAAGTGTTACATCTATACCATGCATTTAGTTTCTCGTGCCATTTATACAGCAAAAATAGTTTTTGCATACATACGATAGGCCTACGCAGTTTTCGCTTGCATATGATACATACTTTTTGGCGTGTATAACATAACCACGGTACTGCGTAATATCTTACGCTACGGGAAAGATATTGATATTTTCTCGAAATATTGAAGAAAAAAATTATCCTTAATTTTATATTAATGCAAAGTGTGTTGTGGCAGCATGCAGACAAAGGCAAGGCGGCTTAGCGTGCCAATAGGCTATATGCACGCATAAGTTCCGCATTTGATGCAAGGATGCTCTTCAGTTTCCGGTTGTGTAGATTAAAGCGGAGGGAAACCGAGGAAAACGGGATTATGGCAGAGTCTTCAAAATGTACTGTCCTCCCGTCTTTGAAGCGAAACTTACATCCGTGTAGATGTAATTTTATATATAGTTATGTTTATTTAATATAATTTTAAAAAGAAGCATAAACACAACTAGGGGTGTCTGTTTTATCTGTTTTTGTGACTTACGTTTCTTTTTTATAACCATGGAGTATAAAATTCAATTTAAATTCTCGGTATTGCATTGGACTCTACGATCGGCGGAAGTTATCGAGCATCCTTACATCTTCACCGAAATTACCGCCGTGCATAGAGCCCATTGCAGATTTCGTACAGAGTTGGTGACAAAGAGAAAAAAACTGAAAATACATTCACTTGTTTATTTATTGAATTAATTTTTAATCTAAGAATGGGTGAGCCTCAATCAGCTCCCTAGTCCACTGGAACATTCACTCCCTAAAAGGTTCCACAATGCACCATGAAAACCAGGAAGCATTGATGCTCAATATGTTCTGTTACGTCCAAGGGTGTATTTATTGTGGATTTGTAACATACCGGGAATGTTAAGGTTTTTTTCTACTCTCTCTTTCTCTTTTCTTTAGTCTTTAATAGGATTAGGGCTACCACCTGTGCTTGTTAACCCCTGAGTGCTGTCCGTGCACTGATTGGTGCGTGTCCTGAGGAGTCTATTAAAGCAGCAGAGAAAGCACCGAGGACGGAGAGAGACATCACTACTTTTTGGGGTTGTTCTGCTCTCCAAGCCCAGAGAAGGAGAATGTGTGTCCTAACGTGATTCTTGAAGTTACTTTTCTTTTCATGATTAGTTAAGGGTTTGTGGGTAATGTAGGTTGGAGGATAGGCCTACTCAGAACTTTTCTCCTATTTAATGGTTAGTTAGGGAGTGAGGAAAGTTGTTTTGTTTTGTTATCTGTTAGGTAAGTTAATGTTGTTCCCCTTTTAGGTAGAGTTTATTTGGTTTTCTTTTGAATTGGGCCCTCCTCCTGAAGTATTACTTTTTTTGTATTTATTTGTAATGCGTTCCTTTATTTTAAATTATTAATTTCTTTTATAGCTTCGGCTAGGCTACAGAAATAAAAGGCAGACATGCCATTTCAAAGTGAACTTTGGTTATTTGGTGAATCTGGGACTGGAGAGCTTGAGATCCTCAAAGTCTCTCCTCTGTTTGCTCGTCGTTCCCAATTTTACCCCTAGACAAAAGGGGAGACGTAACTGTTCCCTTAAAAGAAGTTCTGAACCACGAAAAACATAAATCAAGCAAGCCAACTCAACACACATATTGACATGCGATAGATGTTCCGAAAAAATAAACCATTTTTAATTGGATACCATCCTAAACACACATCAGGTACTGAACATTTATAATTACAGCTAAACCATTGCATGTGTAATCAAAGTAGTTATCATAATGTACTTTACATTTTTTTTTTAATCTGAAAAATATCAGTTCTGCTGTTTTTCATTAGTATACCACTAGTATGTTGAGCAACAAGGACATTATGTCACCATTGGTGTCCCATTGTGTAGTGAGCCCAAATTAGTGTGCATAATATATTGATTCGTGTTATCGACCTAGCTGGGCAGCTGATTGAGACGCACCCAATAACTCACAACGACTTGTTTTGTTCCTGAATGAATCCATGTGTGTTTGAACAAAACAAATGAGAGAATTTACACTCTAAAAAAATGCTGGGTTGTTTCAACCCAACATTTGGGTCAAATATGGACAAACCCAAATGTTGGGTTAAAAATGTAATTAGAAAATTACAGTTTAAAGTGAAAGTTGAAGTTGGGTTCAAATTTGAAATTACATTTTTAACCTAACATTTGGGTTTAAACAACCCAGCGTGTACCGGGTTTACGAGGACTTAGGAAACTAAGTGTTGTTTGATTTCGATTATTACCATAAGAACTCTTTCTTTTTGAGTTATTTTTTCATCCTAGTGTTAAACCCTGTCTTTCTTGTTAGAAAGGTGTGTGCAGATGTGTGTTACAGAAAACTGCTGTCAGATTGGATGGGCTACAGTCTCAGTCTCTGGGGTCAACCACTGGTTTTGAGAGAGTGGCAGAGCAAAGCATTGTTGTAGCATATGAGCACAGGTGAGAGCTGGAGAGATCTTGATGAAATATTAAAGGCCTGTGAGCTGATGCAGGTCCAGGATGAGGGCACTCAGGGGGCACTGTCTCCTTAATTACTGTGTGTGTGGTGGTTTCACTATTTCATTTGGGAAAAATCCCAGATTGAGGTTATGTTCAAATTGCCCTTCTTCTGCCACAGAGCGAAGTGGACTAGTGCCCGGAGGATACGTCTCCTGAATTAATTAATGCTTGGGTGTGTTATGTCCTATGATAGTGGGGGGTTAGACGAGCCATTAGGTAATAATAATGACCCCAATGTAAATTTAACAGCATTCTTAAGAAACATTGAATCGTTGACATCAGAAGTATTTACGATGTAACCAGCTCTTCAACAGTAACGTTAATAATTATTCGCACAGATGAATTTAAATACACAGTCCAACTATAAAGCGGCTCTGGGTGTGCTGAGTTTCAGAAAGATTGGCATAGTTAAAGACCCAACCATGGTTATTAGTGTTATTAACGTAATCCCTCTCTCCTCATGGTCTCCTGGAACATTGATCCTCCAAAATGGAGTATGGATCCCACTTTATCCACTGTCTTACAACAGCTCTACCTTACCTTGTGTGTTCTGCCTGTCCCTCCAGACTCTATTCAAAGCTGTAATGTGATGGGTGCAGATGCAAAGACATATCATGACTAGGTGGTTTATTGTCTACACGACCAGTATTTCAACGCATTGCATAAATGTTATGAGTATGTTTTTTTTTTCTTGTACCATAATGATATTCTGGAAGCACAACTCTTTTTTTTTTCAATTCACAAGAGAAAGTGTTAAAGGTCCACTGATCTTCAGTACGCCAACAAAGCCTCATCACTCCAGTCCCCCTGGACACCAGATAGTGCGGCAGAAAATCTGTCAGCCCTAAAAGAGCTTGTTGCTGAAATTGATTAGCATTTAGATTGTATCTAGTTTGATTCAAAGGAGGAGAGACTACAGATGGTTTGAAAGCAGCAGATTTAGAAGTAGATTTTGAAAACGGTCCGTAAATGGGTGCATTTGCACGCAACTCATTTCGTCGTTTTTTTTGTTTTTTTTTTAGGCATGTGTATCCTCCACCCCAGTGTGTCTAATAAGAAACCCGGTCTGTTCTCTAAGGTCCTCTGAGGCCTGCCATTACTCACTAATCTTTTTATAGTTCATCATATCAGTACATTTGTCAACTACATGAGAGATTCCTCTTTTGGGAGAAACCTAAATCCATGAGGTTTGATCTCAGACACTAATTAATTCAAATGATACATTTATTAATATAAATTTAACATCCACTAAAACCACATGACCATAAACCGAGTTAAGATCACTCATCTTCTCCTTCTGAGTCATTGCAATGGATAATGCTAAAACATGTTCCTATCAGTATGCTCTTTCCAAGGGCTTGACATTAAGAAGAATAAATAGCACTGGTTTCACAACACCACCTAATTCATCAAAGTCGCTGCCACGGGTACATGCCCAGTGTGAATGATCAAACACTAGCTGGGCTTTTGGCTCATGCTGAAGGCACCGGTGCATTAGAAGGCACGAGAACTGTCTGCTAATGAAGAAAACTATCAATCCCTTTCATGAGATGCGTTAGAAGGCTACGGATCTAGGGTTTCAATACAATAATCTGAAAACAAATCATTTTCTGGCAAAATGTAGTGAGCTACCTACAGTACCATCAAGGCATTTGAATGCATGAGCTGTTTCTGTAACTCTGTATTTAACCCAGTCAGTGTTCGGCTCTACACATTTGCAAAGTAGCCTATTAAGTTAGCACCTAGGAAACCACAGATTCACATTACAAAGTGCTGCTCAAAGCCTGACTCATCTCAGGCCGGCTACACACACTGGTTGCGTGCCATGTCCGTTTTTATTTCGGCTCCCATGTTAACAGGTTGCCTTTGTGATGTAGCCTACGTCTCAGCCACGTCGAAATCGTGTGCATGCTAGAAGCTACTTATTTTTTCGAAGCGTTTCCAAGCAAAATAGAATAGAAAAAGATGTTTCTATGTAATTTTGACTCGAATACATACTAATAATTTACATTGTGATGTTTTATAGTATATAGGTTTTGATATAAATGCAGATATAAATATATACATTTTCATAACGAAATAGCCTATTTTGCCGGCAATACTACCAGTGCTGACCCTGTCTGCTGTATCAGTAGGCTATTTATTATGTTTAACATTAAGTAGGCCTTCCACTAAGCCCTCCCTGTACTTCACCTAGCAGCAGCAGTAGCACCACGTCAGACACGTTTCTGCTGTGAAAACGCCACGCAGCCAGTGTGTAGTCGGCTTTTTAGATTTATTAGTGTAAATGAAAAGTAGCCTTTTTTGAAGTGTAAAAAAGGAAAGATGAATTTGGCACCAATGAGCAAGCTCTTTTCAGTCCTTACATGATTTGCTGCTGATAGTAGTGAAGTACCTGCTATATTGATAATAAATTTCTGCTCAATAGAAGATGTAAGATCTTTATTTATCTGCTGCCCTCTGCTGGCAACATTTTAAGAATAGGAATTCTAGCATTTGAATTCAATGTAAAATCTTTAATTCCTCTCTTTTGTAAGGTAAGGTCTGTTATTAACTTTTAAACAATGTTTTGTTACCAGAAGCCAAGTATTTGAACCATTTGTACCATCTTCAACTTGATGCTAGTGGTATTGTTAAACAAATTTGACTTATATCTAGTTGCTTCACTGTTCAAACACACTATCTTCATGCCTTTTACCATATTCTATGTTTTTCAGAATTTGCTTCATGCCAGTCATAAAAATAAATAATAAATAAACACCATATAAACATTCATGACCCGCCATTATGGTCTAATGTGGGGACTGAATTTATTTTTAAGCATTCAACTTAATATTCTCCATACAGACTCCATCCTATGAAGAACTGCTTGCTGAGATTAGTCCGGAAGCATGCTGGGCACAAAGGAATGACTCTGCAAATAACCCCCCAAAACACACACACACACACACACACACACACACTTAAAGCAGCCTTTGCAAATGTTTTAAAAGTATCACATAAATTACTATTATTTTCCTCCATTTCAGTTATCCCACAGTGATGATTACACTCCATATGCATGTGGTGCCATGGAAAATCCATTTGCATTCGGGCTTTTAATACATTTTGCGTTAGTAGTCTCTTAAAACTGCATTAAAATATTTCCCCATTAAGATGAGGATGTTGATGTTTTGTGGTTTTACTTGTTTGGGTTGTTAAATGTTCCATTGTGATTTTATCATGAGCAACTGATATAATTTCAGAACTATATAAAGTAAGACAGATTTGCTATTGGTGTTTGGAATATCGTTTATATGCAAAAAGAAAAAAGAAGAAAAAAGAAAAAAAAAAAAAAACAGGGGAAAAAAATCTTCACAACCAGTACCCCAAAAAAGACATTTGATGTCAATTGATGTGACATGTCAATGAAGTGATATAATTGTACAGTCACACAGTGAACACCTTTTTTGCACATCTATACACCTACATATGAACTGGCTCTTATAAATGCAAAAAAATAAGGGATATTGGTGGGAAAATAGCATTCAGTTCATTCAAAGTAGCTTAATTACAAAAGCATGCGTCTCACAACATAACTGAGAAAACTGAAAAATACTGTTAACCGCCCATCTGGTGGGAATTAAATACCATAATCTTTTCTTAAAGTCAAACTAAATGTGTTTATGATCCAAGATTTGCATCTGTTGCTCATCTTAAGTGTTGAGCAATCACTTTTTGTTCTTAAGCAGATGTAGACAGTCTAAACTCAGTTTTGTCTGTATGATTTAACCATATAAACATTGCTTAAATATCAGGATAAATAAATCAAGGCACAAAACAATTGGTCATATGATGAACTGTTTGCAAAAAATGCAACATTTGGAGGAACTATACTGACATACTTCCCCAAAAGTTGTCTTTTGGTGCAGCATGAAAAAGGCAAAACCATTTACAAAAAAGAATGACTGACTGTATGTCTTTTATAACCCAGCTTCTCCATCACAGGCCAACATGTGTCCTCGATGAGTTTAATCTCATCTATGTCCATATTCGTCTTCCACATATTGATTTTGGCAGGTGATATATCCCCTTCATATATTAGATTATACAAGTTTGTGGACGTGGCAAATGTCAGCTGGTTTAATGCAGCTGGTGCAACAGGTATTCCAATAAAGTTATGTATTGTTCTAGCCGTCTTTTCAGGAAAACATACAATGTCCTCGAATTTGATTGTAAAGTAAGTGTGTGTGGGGAGGTTTGCGCTCACCTTGAGCCCCGCTGAATTGTGAGCCAGCCATAGTTGAGCAAGCAGCTGTACGGGGTTGGGATCTGGCTGGGAGAGGATCTTCTTTAAAGGAAGAAACTGCGAGTCCAATGTAGAACAGCCCTGATCTACACCATCAGTGTTCTGCTTAAAAATGTTGGTGATATGTCTTTTAATATTCTTGCGTATGAACAGGCTTGGCTTACTGCTGTAGAGCATTAGATAAATCCATGCACGCGGGTCTCTGACCACATGAACTGAGCGAATTGAGCGACCTATGACCTCTTGAAGATACGGCAGCTTCAAGGACCAGCCACCACTGCCCATGCTCAGCACCGGCCGGGCATTTGGGTACTTTTCCAAGTGCTGCCTGAGATCTTGTATGTATCCGATGTCCAAACGCTTTCTACTTTCTGTCCTTGTTTGCTCTGACAGCAGCATTCTTCTCTTTCTTTGTCCTTTCTCTTTGACATTATTTCCTGTTTCGTCATTGCTCTGGTGCAACTGAATGTTCTGCAGGTGCATTTTCACATTGTGGACTATGGAGTGGAACCATCCCTGAATAACTCGAAATCGTCCATTTTGAGCATCTGCTCCAGACCACTCGCAAGCGTCCACCAGGGAGACAAAAGGAGAGACAGGAAACCGCAGGTAGGTGGAAGGGATCCGGAGGTATACAAAGTCAGAGCTGTTATCAAAAAGGAGCTGAAGGATCTCCGCGCCAGAGCCCGGCATAGATGTGATGGTGATGACGGGGAGGAGGTCAGGCACGCTAGAGTCTGTTCCATCATATACGCTGCTCTCTTTTGATTTGACTTTGCACGAGAGCTGTTCGCAGACGTAAAAAACAGACAAAAGTTCAGTCACCCACAAAAACAGCACACATATAAGAGTGCAATGAGTTAGCATTTTGAACGACACATGAAATTTTCTCTTTTTTATTATGAAAGCCAAAGCAAAAAATAAAATCAGTATCACAGAGATGTTTACTGCCAATCCAAAGTCAAATACAAAATCTTTTGTTACTTGACTTTGCAAAGTTTGAATTCCCTGGCCAAACTGAACTATTTTTTGATTGTCTTCTGTTTTAGCAAAGCCCGCAAAGCCCAAGTAACTCTGTCTAGCCTCAATGTCTTTGTAGTTTGTTACAACTGACACAACAGTCTCAGTGTCATTAAGAGTTACTGATATCTTTACTCCATTTTTACTCTTGTCTATGAATCTACAGTCCGAGACCTTGACGTATGGGCCATACATCAAGTAAGCAACTCTGACGACAGGGTTCTCCATTGGAAAGGTCACGTTTAAGAACTGCGTCCATCTCTTTTTGAATTCCGCGGCCTGTTCTGCCTCTTGTATCCTGGCAACAGGGCTGAATCCTTGCATGTCCAGCCAAAACATTTTGTAATGTGCATCCCACACATCCATCAAAGCCCCATTGTATTTTCCAAACAATCTGTGAGGAACGTATCTGAAATCAATGTCTAGGTTGTGAAAAAACGCACTGAGGGAACTGAGAGGGGAGTGCTCGTGTTTCTCAATGTGGTCCAGCACAAATAATGTTTGAGAGTTAAGAAGCACAAGTGCCCGATACACACTCTTTAGCTTCATGGCGGATGAATAGGCTGAAGCAGACTCTCCACTCACGAACAACATGTCCTCATGCGACGAAGCTGCGATGACCTCCCCGGCGGTTTCCCCAACTTCCTTTTCTCCCCATCGCAGCCACTTTGAACATTCCCCCAACTGTCCTTCCCATGGCTGATTACACTGGCTGGTGGGTGAGGGGGAAAATACCAGCACATTGTTAAGATAGCTGTATTTAGGACCATACAAGGCTTCAGAGACAAACATCTGTCCATTTGGTGCAAAAGTGAAGGAGTTTTGATCAGGGTGCTCATGCCCTGGGTTGAAGTTCGTCCAGCCTTCTACCCAAGAGTAAGGTTTTGCATGGACAATATCGTACACCGCTCGCCCTCCTAATTTTCCAGATTTAAATGACACAAAGGTATTACCCTGAGCTTGAGGTAACCCTGCCCCATACGTCACTACACCCCAGTTGGAGAAAACGTGCATGGTTGCTTTGTTAAAGTCAGGCGGAGGCGTTGAATTTAACTCAGAGTCATACCAGATGTACTCTGTATGCAAAGTAGCCCAGCGTTGGGCTGCTGATTGCATCATGGGTCCATCTTTAGGTCGATGCTTCCTAATCTGCTTTGCCAGCCAGTTGCCCGAGCCATTTCGGAGCACGTATGCATCCAGAAATACAAGCTGGCTTTCAGGCCCATAGAACCAGTTGTAATTGGAGTCTGCAATGCCAACCGTTCGTTGAAATCCAGGAAGCAGAGTAGCGAAGTAAAACATGAAGTGAGCTCTGAGCCAGTTGTTCTGCGTGTTGTCTATCTGAAAATGACGCAATGCTAAGTAAACATACTGAGTGATGGATTTTGCCGTGTAGCTACCATATGCAACACCCTCATCGAGAGAGCCATCGACAATGTGGCTGAGAAGGAACATGGTCTTTTCCATGTAGTTCACTGATATTTGCTTCCATATCATGGTCTCTGGGTCATTATGTTCCCCTGCCACAAGAGAGCCAATGAGAATGGCTAGTATATTAGTTGTCTGGTGGTTCTGTAGAAATTGTTTTCCCCATCCTCTGTGCTTGGAGAGCTCGAAAAGCTCCTCGGTAACAGATCGTATTTTCTTGAGATATCGCAATCTTCTGCGGGTGTTAAGAAAGGTGTAGATGAAATCATACGCTGTGGCAAAACCAGTGAGGGAGTGAGCAATCGGAACCTCATCATTTGGGGCACTGGACACCATCCAATCTGGATACTCCACCATTCTGTCCATGTACTCAATCAAAAACTGAGAGGCGGCAGCATCCTCAGGTTGAAGCAGACAGTACAGCGCAAGAGGTGGCAAATTGTTGCCATAAATCTCATTCCATTTCTTTCCGAAATCCTTGTGGTTTACCGGAGGCAGGTAAGCAGCTGCATTGGATAACATAACAGAAACAGCATTTTGAATCACTTTGAATATGTGTCTATGCGTGGTGGTGGCCCTCTGTTTCATGAAATGCACCTCTGTCTGATCAAAGTATAGCTTGGGGTGAAGGTGTGATGACAAGGTGGTATTGTCTGTTTGGTGTTCTTTCAAAGACACATATCTGTCTGAGGCAGACGAAATTCCACAGAAAACAAGTCCCACAGCCAAGACACAGAGCAGAACCGCAGACCTTTGCATGTTCTCCATGACCATATCCAAGAAACAGATGTGGTGCTTTTCTCTTTGAAAGCTCCTCCTCCAAAGCGTCCAAAAATTGTTATTACTCCAACTTTATTCACATGTAGAGCTGCAGATTATTTTCCTTTAAGGCAAAAGTGTCTATGGTATTTATGTAGCGAGTGGAAAACGTTCAGATTTCGTTGAGAAAACATGCTTTTAACTCAACTAAACTAAAGCTCCATAAACCCACGCAAAACAAAAATCTACCACATTTATTTGTACGCTGTTGTATCAACTGGATAATGTCAATATCATCTCTCGCTAATATTTACAACCACATCCGCTCAAAATGTCATAACGGAAATATCATAAATGCAGAGATGTGTCAAATAAACTTCCGTTTTCAGAATCCGTCATTTGATCCGCTTTTTCCAGAGAAAGTTGCAGCGTTCGTCGGTCACTGTTGACACTATGTAAAGTCACTGTTAACGCCTTTTACTCATCCTGTGACACGAGAAGTGAGATAATCCATTAATCCACTTTGAGGTGAAGTAATTTTACCGCTTGCTGGGACGTTTGTGGTGAGGTTTTCAGCAGACATATTTGAAGAATCCATTCAAGCCATTTCAGTGTCACTTTTTAGGTTTCAGGGTTAAGTTTCCTCCATTAAATTCTTCCATGGCAGAACTGTCTCAGTGTTATAGCTAAGGCAAGTCGCTTTTTCCATCTTCCAAACTATCTAGTTGTTACTATCACTTTAGGCATTAACAATTTTTAATATGCTCGATAGATGGCGTCGTAATATCACATTGTGTGGTTTAATAGGTTATTTCCGGCAATCATGTCGTTTGATTTATAACCTATTAATCAAACGCTATACTAAAATATAGTATAGCCTACTTAAGTATAGTTTTATAGTTGCCAGAACTTTCATGTAATTTGGCCACAAGTCAGAATATAGTTTGACTTTGAAGCAGACACAGATCAGTAATGGGATGACTTTCATACTTTCAAACAAAAGGTAAAGAAAAAAAATACTCAGGGACCTCCAACATGTAGTAGAATGTTCAAATGAATTTGAACACAACTTGTTAACAGCATAACCTAGGCTACATATGGCCATATAGCATATGTGCTTTATTTATTTGATTTAAAATATATTTATAGACTTGTTTCACATGATGGAAGCTTAAGAAAATAAATTAAGTTGATTAAGTTATTTGAACTTTATTTGATAAAGAAACCAACCCCAATATCAACAATGCAGACTGGGAAAACAATTTATAAAAATGGTGAAAGCAGTATTAAATACAGTGATGTTACAGATTAACATGATCCTAAATAAACAGTCCATGTTAATCCTCTTTCTTTGCTTCGGAGGTTTTTTCTGTGCTGCCAGGCTGCAATTCTGTTGCTTTCTTCCCGTGTTCATCCAAAGCAAGATTGGCTGTAGCTCCTTCCTCAGGTTTTTCATCATTTGTTGGTACAGCAGTACATGTAGCCCAGATAACCATTACAACTATGCCCACAGGCAGTCCACACACAAAACAGGAGAAGATCGGAGCTGTCTGGAACATCGACTGAGATCGAGAAGATTAATATTAGTTACTGGGACAACTGTGTTATGACCAAAATATTAGCCTCAAGTAAATATTTGATGAGGATGTGATCAGCTGTGTGCTTTGGTTTTGGTGCATTAAGCGTTTAGTAAATATTTGGGGAAAATGTAATAAGAGTAAATCTATCCTTCTGCTAAAAAAAATAAATAAAAAAAAGTGCTGTCAGACTTACCACCAAAGTAGACTTCGCTTTAAAGAAATTTCTCTTAATGCACTGCAAAAACCCATTTCCTCCGAGTAGCTGGTTAAGGTAAAGTGGAATTTTATTAGAAAAGGCCCATTGTATTTTGCAAGAAGGAAGTTATAATACAGAAAAGATGGATAAGAAAACACCTTCGTGTCTCATACCGAAGTGCTGCCATCCAGAACGCTGTTGAGAAAGCGAAGTAAATCTTCAATCGTCTCAATCTTATTTTCAGGTAGATAGTATCCATCAATGGTCATATTCAGCACAATTATGGAGGGAATCGCAACTTCTCTGTGAAGAGGAAACATTGTAATATATTGATTATACATATGAGCACAGAATGGACTTCTCTGTAATATACAGTTTTTGCACTTTGCACCTGCTAAAAATCTGCATCCAATTCAACTCACCCCATAATTAAACCATTGATATATTCATTACCATCCATATAACCAAACTGGTAATCACTAGGAGAAGAAAACAACAATATGACCTTTGGTAATACTTTGATAAAGTCAGATGTCAGGTGCTGTTTTTGTTTATAGTTCATATAAATGTGCTACCTACCTTTTATAATGATCTCTGTATTCAGTAGACAGCCTTTCCATCATAGTTTTGTAACTAAAGAGAAATAATGGGAGGAGGGAAACTGGCTATTGTCATGGTTTTCATGTCTTTCATTCATATTTTCTAATGTTACTTACCGAATGCTTTCTTCAGATGGATTTTTCTCATCTACTACTGCCAATGCCACAAGTTTACCTTTGAGAAAAGTGTGAAAAATGAACAGTGACACAACAAATTATGTATGCATGGAAAGTTCACATAATCACAATCTGTCAAAGCATCGTTTTCACATATAAATATTGTATCTTGGCAGAAAGTCATTTAGCAGTTTTTTTTTAACCTAGTGGCAAAAACATAGAAATGGTGTTAATTAATGACAATGCAGTCTGTAAATTGAATAGATTATTAGAAAATAAGTTCATATAGAAAGACATGCTTACTTTGTTCCCCCATTTGATACAGACTGTAGCTATCGATTTGGAAATAAGTGGGAAAACGTTCTCGATTTATCCAGGAAGACAGATCACCATCAAGAAATTCTTTAGAAATGATGAAACAAGAGAGATGAAACTTTTTATTACTTCATGTACATTTAAGGTGTTCATGTATTAAAAGTAGCCCTACACTTATTAAAGGTCACCATCAAGCCTGTGTAAACAATATGCAAAGTTAAACACTCGAAAATGTTTAATCATAAGAAACAAATGATCTTTCATGTTATTATCAGTGTTTCCACTAACTGTGCATTCAATTATGCAAAATACATTACTTGCACACAGTCAAGTTGTTGACTTAAAGGGTGTGTATTTGATGATAGCCCAGACGATGTTCAGAGTAAGCCACATGACAGAGGAGAGCTGGAACACGTTACTGTCTCTGTATTCTCAGAATTTGGAATATAATGGTAAGAAACCATTGCTACATCCATAACGTCTTCACAAAAATCTTTTCACTTGTTTCTTATATGTGTGCAAGAACCTGTGGTAAGTACTTTTAACAAAACAAGTACTTTTATGCCTGAAATCCAGCAATAAAGAAAATGTAAATGTGATCTCATATAAGATATAATGGTGTGACCTGTAATATTTAAGATTTTTGTGAAATTTGTTCACCTTTTATAGTCTGTTTATGCTTCTGTTTTATTAGGATTACCATCTGAACTATGTTCTGAAAAGATGCCATTAATAATAATGTAATAATAATGTCAGGTAAGCGATTCATAAGGACTGACTTTCAAGTTGAAACAATTGCATTGATATCATTTAAAAATGTTTAGCATATATAATTCTGACAAAATCTGTATTTCTTTTTAGTTAATCAAGAAGATGTTAGTACACAATATCTGCTGCAGAATCCACTTTCTACACGTTGTCTTTAACCTTGCACCATGGATGTGTTAACTATTCATGTCGTGGAGGACTCGTCTGACAGTGCCGCGTTCTGGGTCCAGGTTCGATGTGCTGATCCTTTCCTGCTAAATTTCTGGCTCCAAAAGACCTTCTTCAACAATGGGGAAGTCCAGCAGATCAACACCCTGAGGATAAACGGCTGTCATGGGCTAGTGTTTGTTTTGAGGGTGCTGCATCGTTCTTCACGCCTGCCTAATTCCCATTATTGGTGCCCTTTCCTAGTGACGCTTTGCCTCGATGCCCTGGCATTTCACTACCACCTCCCCTCTCTACCCCAGTGGAACGGCACCCTTCGAGAGGCGATGAGAGGAAACAGCCTTGAACTCAGACGCTGAGAGACTATGAGATTTTGCTGCATACAGATCCTGTTCGTTTCAGATATTCGCTTAGTTAAGTGATGCACTGCAAGTAGTGCATCTTACCGTTGTAGAGGTAGTACGTGCCATCTTTGAACACAGCAACAACTGGAACATCCTGCAGAGTGACTGCCTATGTGGAGAAAATCAATAATGGTTTATTTTCTAAGAAGTTAAAAAAAATATATTTTTCATTTTCTCTGAAAAGTGAAAATTTTACCTTTGGAAGGATTTCCTCAGATGCAGAGAAAAAATAAGTGTGGACAATATACTCAGTTGCAGCTTTATAGTATTCCTTCTGTTAAAAACAAAACAAAAAAAAAACCATTGAATTATATATTCCTGAATGACTTTGCATGACTTGCCAATAAATATATTCACACAGTTTATTTATAAAACAATAGCTGGGAACTCATGCTCTACTGTTCATTAGTTTGCATTTCGTACCTATTCCAACGTAATTCAGTCAATCATTGTACATAATTCCTGTATGACAGACGTTCGTTTTACATAATTTTTACCTTAAGAAGTGACTCCCCTCCAATGTAAACGAATATAAGATCATGACGACTCATAACATGCTGGAACAACTGAACGCTGGAGAGTGTTCTTACCACAGGACTAGATTAAATACAAAAAGGACAAGGGGATTGCATGAAGAGAATTACAACTAGCACTGACATAAGGCTAAGGTCAGCGCAGAACACAAAAGACACAATATAATATGATGAAATTTACTCTAGAATTACCCTGAAACTCTATTGGTAAATTCAATAATAGCGTCCTTTGTTCTTGGCCCTTTGTAGTCAAAAGACAGGTCTCCTTTAAATCTTTTTTAAGAGAACAAAACAAATAAAAAGAGTCAAATACAGCATGAACAATAATTTACATATGATTTATGATAACAAGTAGGCATTAACTCACAGTTTTATGGTTGGATATCCACGGATATTAAACTCTGAAGCCATGCCTAAAGACACAAGAGATCAAGCTTCCGTGTTTTATTTGCAATAATTATTATAAATGTGTACTAATACATCAGTGGGGAAGCATTTCAGAATAGAGATAATAATGGTAGCATTAGTTAAATAACTCATACTTAAAAGATTGTCATAATTGTAGCTATATCATTATAGATTACTATACATTTTTTAAACACTAATCTAATCTAATTAATAACAGGGTTTGCCAATGGGAGGGGTAAAACAAAAGACGTGGGCTTCATTTTAGCTAGAAAGCTTTTGTGTGAGCTTAATAATAAGATTATATTAATATTAAGTCAGCAATAGGCAGACACTGAACAATCTAATTCCAAGAAATTAAAAGGATTGTTGAAATGCAACTTGTGCCAAATGGCCATCTGGTTAACAAGATACAGACTCAATACAGACTATGTACACAGTTCAGCGAACTGAGTCTCATGAACGCAAGGCCTGCTTAACTAATCCCATTAAACAGCAGGTAAGCCTATCCTGCCGTTTAAGTAGCATACTAATTGGTTGCTAAGCAATGGCCTGGTGTGGCATTACCATTACTGTCATCTCAAACCAAGCTACGACACAAGCTTAGGCCCCCCTGGCATAAATGCAGTTCTTTCTTGGGAATCTTAAAAACAATTTTAGGTATGCATTCAGTGTAACCAAAACTTTCCAACATACACACTTTTTCACAAAAAGAATGGAACCCACTTGAGTGCTCTGTGGTATCCATCTTGCCCACATTTACAGGAGAACCCAAACTCTTCAGCTCAGCACCGACTTCATACCATATAGGCTCAAATGTGTGACAGTATGCGCACCATGGAGCATAAAACTGCAATAATAAAAAACAACAACAGCAAAAATAAACCTTCATATCTCACATTTGGCTTGTTAGAAATTTGCAAAACACACAACATAAAATTGCATAAATTAGACTGCACTGTATACACTCTCACCTCCACCAGCCAGAGTTCACCCTGTCGGTATTCCTTAAACCTGTAAATGTGAACTGTTTAATGCATTCAATCAAATATGTTAACTGTCTGTATGTATGTAGCCTACATTATTAAATAGTATAATTAGATAGATAGTCACAGATAAAATGATATCCTTCTAACTATTATTACGCAAAATCATTGGAATTTCTCAAGATCTCAGTGTGTTGATGCAACAAAAATAACTACGCTGCATTGACAACACCCACACAACTCAAGCACAATCAGTTATAATAGCTTACTTGTCATCGAGTTCCTCCACGTAACCTGACACCACAGCAATGACTGAGAGAAGCGCTATCACAAAATACAATAAAATAAATAAATGCAGTTACTTACTGTAAGGCAAGTGTCAACCAATCGTGTTAATAAGATTAGTATTCTGTCGTTTTATTGGCGAACATGGTGTCCAATTACAATGCGTGTATACAGTACCTGTAAATATAAAGTTTTTCATTCTTGCTCTCCTTGAAACTTGTCATTAGCCGCACAATGTCCTTTAATGTTAACGTACAGCAGAGTTGGTGTTGGGTTATAGCCTAATCATCAGACTGGTTGTAATAAGCTCTTGAACGACAGACTAGATTAACCCCATTGCCCCGAGGGGTAAGAGCGTAGGCTACAGATTTAGGCCACAATTTGAATTTGGACAAGTGGATGGTTTGATCACGCAACACGTTAGTTTGAATTAGATTTTAGTCTTGTATTTTCCAGAGTACACCAAACACATGAAAACACTGTTTCAGTCTAAATAAACCAATATTAACAACGTGTTCTGTTTTTAAAATCTTTAAAACTGTTAAAAATATATGTGTTTGAATATCATATTGGTATGAATATATTTAGATAAGCCAGTTGACCAACTAGCTAAACCGCAAACTCTCCCCAGCAGCAGCACGCACGAGATCCAGGGGGTGGAGTTGGATCCAGGTCTAAGGGGTGGAAATGGGTAGGATTAGGGGTGGCGTTAGGGATCAGGGGTGGATATGGTAAGGGTTAGGGGGCTAACCCTGGATTTGGTGTTTTGCATTGAGGACCATCTCCCAATCTTCTAATTGTTGTTGTCA
The DNA here is from genome assembly GCA_027497675.1 of Cyprinella lutrensis. Taxonomy (NCBI): domain Eukaryota; kingdom Metazoa; phylum Chordata; class Actinopteri; order Cypriniformes; family Leuciscidae; genus Cyprinella; species Cyprinella lutrensis. The sequence continues at coordinate 14,401,500 of JAOTRC010000039.1, forward strand.
TTTTGGTCCCAGTTTGTATTAGGTGTCATAACTAGTATCCTATAGTAATACATAAATTATAGTGTTTGTATCAAAATACTTTGCTGCTATGATGTGGAATAAGTGTAATATATAATATAGGTATTTTGGTGAACAGATGTAGGCCAGTGGACAAGTAATCAGATGTAGGCCTACAGTAAGTGCACTGTATCTTATTATGTATGTTGTATAACTAATTAATGTAAATATTAGAACACTTTATATAAAGGGGGTCTATTATTATCATTATTACTATTATACAATTGACAACTTTATATATATACTCTATATAGGCTTCATGAATCATATTGTTAATTTAACTTATGTTTTCTCTGCCAAAAGATGGCGCCACAATCCATTTTGAATACAGCTGCTTCGTGTTTTATTTGGAAGGCAGCTCTGTGCTAAAATATAAGTGGGGATCATTACATTAGGTTGCATAACAATTTACCCACAGTGGGTTAGATAGGCTAATTTTAGAATTCCTAACGGAATAAATTTTTAAAATGTTGTCAATGTATTTCCTCACAATTGTTTGTTGTTCTTACATTTTTTTCGATCCTATAACACAATGGAGTCCATTTTAAAACATACAGAGATGTTAAGAATACGGCCTTTATTAATGTGAATCTATTTTGGATGTATTTTAGTATGCCACATAATCAAGCCTATCATTGCACAACTGTACCTTGAGTAAACATTTTGATTCGCAGAAAGACGACTCAATCAATCGAAATACCCGCCCACAGTGGTATCTTCCTCCCCAGTGATTGGTTCAAAATAATACCGTTTAAGAAGTTTCTTGTATCTCTATGGACGACGTTGACGTCCATCTCCATCAAATGAAAACGTAAGTTTGGTCCGTGGGGAGAGGCAACTGTTGTGGAAGTGGCTGTTTCTTGAATATACTTCACTGCATTTTAACTCAACCTAAGTGGAATTACGTCTTTGGCGATTGACTGCTTGCTAAATTAGTTAAGAATATATATATATATAGGAACCGATTTGAAGAGCCTGACAGGATATTAAAAGAAGGACTCCCTAGAAACAGCTCGCGCTTTATTTATTTTCTCTTGACCGCTTCATGTTTGTGGTCAGAACGACGAAACATACGCAGTTATCTACTTGTGCACGTTGAAAATTGCGTTTTTGTAGGAAAGTTGATTATAGTTGTGGCAAATTAAGTTGTAATACGCTCACACGGAGCTAGTGTTGTTTAATTCGTCTTGCAGTTTAAATAGTGAGCCGACGCTTGGTCAAAACAGGCAATAATATGTTAATGGATTGTAGTGTATGGCCCTTGTTTGCTATTGCAAAATGCAATGGGACTAAGTGAGGCCTTTCGATCGCCAGACTATCTTTGCTTCACTTTCAAGCCCGATGACCAGGTAAGTTAAGACAATTAACTTTTTGTGCGATCTTTACTCTTGGTTTTTAAGTTCGTTGAACGTGATACCCACGCGCGTGTGCAGTAAACAATTAAAAAGCGCTTTGGTGTCCACATAATGAGTAACAGTTTAATGACAGCAATAGAGTTGCACCTGATCACCATTCTCAGCGGTATTCTGGCGCTTATTGTTTTGCAGAAGCCGAGTTCACTTTCGGTCAGCAACTCAGCATCAATTATGCGAGCTCGGATTGCAACACTTGCACTTCCGAGTTGTTTTCGCGTCCGCTTTCTTCTGCTTCCCTAGTAACTACCCACGCGCAATTAGTGTGTATAGCAGTTTATTCAACCTGATTGCTAGGAAACCTTGCCATAGTTAGTTTCCTTTTAAGTATGTGTTCTTTTTTTTTATTAAATGATGGGGATGATTTGTAATAATTGAACAAAATCAATCTTTTATAAGTCGTTGTTGTAAGTTTATATATTGACCATGTGAAGTGAGTGGTGTGTTTTGGCCTATAAAGTGTCAAGGATCCTCGTTAATACGCCTATTTACGTCTAAGCACCTCTTAGCAACATCTTGAGCAGATTTTGAGGTGTTAAGATGATTCATGATAAATAACTCCTTCCCACTGTTAAGTATGTCAAATGCATGCACTAAATGTGTGGTATGAGCTGAAAAATGTGTGTACAAGATGGTTAAGTCCTTCTCATTTCTTATTTCTAATCTTTGGAATGTCAGACATGCTGTTATACCATAAGCGAGGTTGCTCTGTCTAATTATGTCATTTAAAATACCTGTAACCTGTAGATTGTGAAGGCATTACAACCTCTTTTGGAATTTGTCTTGCTTTTTGGCTGCTAGAGATCATGAGTAAGATACATGAGTAGTGCACTTGCTAGCACTAATCTAGTTAGCTATTGTTTTTGTTTTGGTAGAACCTGTTGTAGCCTATGTAGTGCATTATTTTTGACCCCGTGACATGCTTATTTCCAGGCTGAGAGGGTTATTTTTGGAAATAAGAGATTGGTATATTGGTCAAATCATGCAGTATGTTGAACATTGAGTGTTTGCTTCCCTTAAGGCTTTCCCAGCTGAAGGTCAAGTTTGAAATGAGCTTTGTGGAAAGTTGCCATTGGAATCATGATCAAAACAGCTGTTTTAGGTCCAGTCCTTCTTACATACGCCAACTCTGAACACACTGTAGTTTTGGTTGCTTTCTATAGTAAGTCACATAATTGAGTGAATGTTTATGGAAACAAAAACAGAGGGACAACCCACTTTAATTATTAAAGTAAGCCATAAGATTGGCTCCTTCATTTGAAAATCACAAGAGGAATCTACAGGAATGGACTGAGTTGATTTAGCACAATGTTGGGTGTAGAGCCAGCTGTTGAGCGGCCTAGGGCCTGCGTAAATGTTTTGGTCCTTTTTAAGTGGCTTTTTACTGGGGTGTGGCACTCGACTATGAGATTGGGAAGCTAGTGTTTAGATCCTGGCAGAGTTTTGTTTATTTATTTCCCTATTTCATTCCCAAGCTTATAATTGGAACGTTGTAGGGACAGTTTATACCATATCCGTCCACTTTTTTTCTTATCTTGTTTTTCAAAAAATTTCAAGTTTGTTTGCAAACCGGCAACTTGCATATAAATGGTAACAATCGTGTCATTTAAACATTTGGGTCGGACTTGTGTTCGTTTTAGTTACAGAGTTTTAACTGCTTGAGGTACTACTAATGTTGTTAACATCCTCTCATACTATATATCCTCTCATAATATACTGCTGTTCTCCACTAATGGAGCATCTAGTCAACAAATTACTTGCAATCGCAATATTGACCTCAGTAATCACACAATATGACATTTTCCATAAATCGTGCAGCCCTAGTTTTTAGTTTCTTTCAGTATACATTACTATTTGAGTTAACAAAACAAATTCAGTTGTAATGTAATGGGACATAGCTGACGTTCTGTTATTAACAATATTTTACTTATCTGTTTATTCTTCTGTAGGTCTGGAAAGGACCATCAAAAATGTGAACCGGTGATTGATAATCTACCAGATTAATTTTTGCACCAGCAGCAATGGAGCGGAGCAAACGGAACTCCATTGCTGGGTTTCCCACACGGCCAGATCGGCTGGAGGACCTGGATTGTGGAGGAGGAGGAGCAGAAACAGGTCTGGCACCGCTGGACAGGGTCTGTCCCTCTTCTTACCGGGCCCTCATCAGTGCCTTTTCTCGCCTGACCCGACTCGATGACTTCATCTGCGAGTGGATTGGCTCTGGGTTTTTTTCAGAGGTCTACAAGGTAAGAGGGTTGTCTGACGACTAAGTAATTTCGATTTCAGTTCTTAGTCACTTGCCCTTACCAAAGTCTTGAGTTCTGAATCAGAATGAGCTTTATTTGTGAATTTGAGGATTTGTTTTTTCTTTTCTTTTCTCCCTGAAGCTCTTGGTATACGCATGCATACATATGACACAAATTGGAAGAACATTTAAATAAAACTAAAAAAGAATATAAGAATAAAATGGTATATCTAAATAGACTTATGTATAGATTTCTGCATTATGTACTGTATAAACTACAGCTGTATGTATGTATTTGCATAATATGAAATTATTTCCACAATCTCTCAAGTATTGATGTGAATTATAGAAAAGGTATTAATTGCTGTGTTAATTGTTTAAGCTGGAGATGGCATTGGGGAAAAAAAATCTGTTTTCATGCCTGGATGTTCTAGTGCACAGAGATCTATATGTGGGGTGTCTGATGATGTTACCTGCCCATTTCTTTGGACAGCTCTGGTTGAGTTGGACAGGTCATTCCACCAGCTGGGAACAGTCATGGTAAAGGTCCGAGAAAGACATTTTGTGCTTTTTTGTGATGGTACAACAAGATGACATCCGCTTGCAGAGTGCAAGTTTCTGGATGCCATGTAAGTCTGAAGTAATCAGTGTAGGTAAAAGGGAGCAGAGCCAGTGGCTGTTCTGTAGGCAAACGTCAGTCACTTTAATTTGATATGAGCGGCAACTGGCAATCAGTGCAATTTTGTGTGGAGAGAAATTTTGTGTGCTCTCCTCGGCTCATTAAAGACCACTCTGGCTGCGGCATTCTGGATCACTTGCAGAGGTTTGACAGAGCAAGATGGAAGAACAGCCAGGAGAGCATTTCCATAGTCCTGTCTGGATAGAGGATAGAGTCTGGATAGCTCCCTCTTAATTATAGTCAAAAGTGAACATGAAATCGTGTTGTTGTTTTTTTTTTAGGTGTGTGATATAACTTCTAGTTTTTACACTTTAGGAGGTAAAAGTTGTGAAGCCTTTCTCAAAGATAGACATAAATTCAGTGGAAGAGGCCCTAAAGGGGGTAAATAAGGTAAGGTTAACCTTGTGATTCAGCTGAATAGCTGTCATCCAGGTTGTAATGCCAGCTTTTTGCAAGTAAGATTGAATGTTGTTAGCTAATGATGTAGAATACTTGGTGAACAACAATACTGAGTTAACTTGTGCAAATGATGAAGAGTATAGGGCTGATCAAGCGATAACAGTAACAATCCCTGCGGTGACGGTGAAGATGGAACATAGCGGTCGAACGTTGGGAATGGGAAAGTAGCTTGGTGTTTACAAAAAACATCTGGGTGTTGATTAGAGTTTGTAATGTATAATTGTTTAGTTGTTAAGACCTACATTAAATTGTGTACTACTACTGAGCATCAGTGGTATGGTAGGCTCTGTGGGTTTATATTCACTGTGAATAATTCAATGAAGTTTTGAGGTCAGAAAAGCCCTGAGAGAAGAGTGCATCATCATGATGCCCATTACTAAGATCAATTCTTCTGTCATAGCAGTGAAAGCAGGGTTTTTCCCGGGTCTTGGGTGGTGGCGAGGGGACACGTTCATCCACACACAATGCAAAGTACCCAACACGTGAACTGTGAGCCCAGTACTGACAATAAATCCCAAATAAAAAAAGCAAAGCAGTTTGTAACATTACCTTATCCTATTTTTTTATGAAATGGAAAATAATCAGTGTCAGGACAGTTTGAACGTGAACCGATCATCTCTTCCGTTTAACTAGTTACAACACGAAATAAACATGAATACACACCAGAAGGTATGAAGAAAAAGACATGGTACAATTACCGAAATGTGTATCAAGTCACTTGTAATCGCTAAATCAGTGTTTCAACCGTGGAAAGGTGCCAATAAAACAGCTCGCTAGCATCACATTTATCTCAGAAAAGCCATTAAATGTTACTCATAAGTCAGCTAGAAACAAATAACTTAGAAAGGTGCATTTTGTTAAATCTATTCAATATATTGCATATTCATTGTATTTTAGATGTTCTTCAATGTGTTTGAGTAATGCTTATTTGACATTCACCATTCAATTTAACCTTTTTTTTTAGCTACAAAAGTGAGTTGAGTTAAAACATAATTATGGCATTATCAATCTATTATAACATTATTACAAAGGCGTCCTTTTGTAGGCTAATTTAAATCTAAGTAGCCTACAGATCGATTAACTTTAACCTTTCGTATTATAATGATGCACCTATTGGTTTTCCCTCTATAGTTTACAGCATTAGTTGAGGTTTTTTGAGGAAATTAACCATATACTTTACCTGATAGGCCCCAAATGAATCAATACTGAATCAAAGTAAATCGAACTGCAAGCTTGTGAATCGAAGACGAAATTTCAATGCCCTGCCCCAGTGTCAATAAATGTTGTTGATTTTACTGTTTTTTTTTTTTTTTTTTAGTTATCGAAAATTTTGTCTTTTCCCTCTATTTTTTTTGTCAGCGTGAAACTGAGTGCTCAATTTGCTTGTTAAAATCTCAACAACAACAAAATTCGCCTGGGGAGGATGACACAAAAAGCAACAATATCATTTGTAAACATGTCACCTTTTTCTCCTCCTCTGAGTTTGCAGGTCTGGGCATTACTGATCAGTGTTTTGTTGTATTAATCTATTAAGAATATCCCCTCCCTTCCCCACACAGGTGGCTGAGATTTAAAGCACAGTAAACGTCTTTAGGATGGCAGGCAGGGGGTGTGCATGTGGCACAGACAGGGATAATATGCTGAGCCAACTACCAGCTGTGATAAGGGTCTGCAAGATCCTGTCTGGAAAGCTAATACAATAATAGCTCATTTCAGTTTATTTGAACATGAGTTTCAATGTGTATCCATATGATAAACTCAAACAAACATCCTAAAACCTTACAGCGCTATGGAATCCCTAAATAATCCTATTGCTCAATTTGCTAATCCATCTACGTTTGAGGAACCGAAAAATGTTCCTAGGACACTGGATTTGTTGCATTATGGGCAGCAAGCTGTGACTTGATATTAGCAGAACAGATTGAGAGTTTGGGGTGCCGTAGCGAAGGCATCTGGGTCCATGTCTGACAGGCGGCTCTCACTGTAGGTGGCCACACCAAACGGGCTCTTCCTAGGCCGCTGATCCCAGAAGTGCAATTGGTTACACACTGCTGCATTACAGTCAGCACCAGCCTTTAAAGTAAAAGGACATCCTCATGCTATGTGTGCAACATTCAGAGAAGTTAACACAGAATTCAATGTTTTGGTTCCCTAGCACTGAATTGAGTAATCCTTCAGCTGTGTTTTGTCTTTCCATCGCTGCATGCAGTTTGAGGAATTCAGCGTTTTACAGATATAAATGCATCAGTGAGGATATCCTGTGGTTGATATTTGCCTTTTTATTGGTCAGTGAGATGAAAGCACAAAAAGGAAACTAGGAAAACGGATATGCAGAAGCACATTTTAGAAATATTATGAAACCCCCAACCATACATGGCCAATAGTCATTTGTGCAATCAGTGTTTGTCTATTCCATTTTTCACCTTGCGCTAGAATATTGGTTGTGTAATAAAGATTTTTAATAATGATTATGGTAATGTATGTCACTTCTCATCTGAGTGTTGTGGTTATTACTTTCTCAAACGCCCATAATCTTAGTAGCCAGTGAGAAGCAATGGGCCAAGATGCACTGAACAAAATCCTTGTCATCTTAAAGGAATATAAAGAATGTACATTCAGAGCATATGAGAACTTACTTCCTCATTTCATTTTGTCGGTAAGGCTTAGTTCAAATTCAGAGTATAAGACTAAAAGAACATTCTCATTTTGTTTGTTTTAGGTGCGTCACAAAGCTTCGGACCAGGTAATGGCCCTAAAGATGAACAAGCTAAGCAGTAATCGTGCCAACATGCTGCGAGAAGTTCAGCTCATGAACAGACTCTCCCACCCCAACATACTCAGGTGCTTTCACACAACATTCTTTGCTTTCATTTTATCACCGTTGTCACAGTGAGTTTTTCGGCAGGCAGGAAATGTATTCTAGGGGTAGTGAATGAACAGCGCTCTCTTCTACTCTCAGTCACCACAACTGAGGTGTCCTTGAGAAAGGCACCTAACCCCCAATCGCTCCATGGCTGCCCACTCCCGGTGTGTGTGTGTGTGTTCAATACTTGGTAGGGCTGGGTAAAAAATTGATTTCTCGGTTTTAATCAATTCTCATTTTTTACGAACATCTACGGTTTATACCAACCAATTAGTCTACCCTTTTTTCAGTTGATGAATGAATGGAACAGTGTAGCGTGCTTCAAATCCAATGAATCACAATAGGCTTTGTTAATTTTGATCTGAAACAAAGTCTCAGATTTCCAATTCTGTCCTTTTTTTTCTTTTCAAAAAAAGTTTTGTTTTGGCAATGTTTAAAGCTACACTGTGTAACTCTTTTAGTTTATTCTTAGCTACAAACACTTAGTTCTTTTAAAAATATATGTGCTCATTAATGTATATTTGCTTCGTTCAAGTAATAAAGTATTCTTGTGAGAGTATAATATGCCATTGAAAATACATACGGGGTAAGGGGTTCTTATGTCGGTTGCCATGTTGCCCCTCTATCTTGAAAGTACATTAGCCAAAGAGGGACATACCCGTTAATTCAAGCTTCGCCTTTCGCGTTTACGTTTGAGTTAACACTCATGGATGAGGTTGAACTGGAATCCATGTTAATCTTGGACTACATTGGCCACCGTAGGAGATAAAACGAAATGGGAATTGAGAGGAACAGAAACTAATATTCAGTGGATGGTCATATATATTTTCACCGCTAGATGGGGGTTAAAAATCACACAGTGTAGCTTTAAATACAAAAGCAGTTTACACCTGAACTTTCATTTCAAGCACTCTACCCCAGCTTTGAGGACTCCTCACATTAGCTGGTTCACTCCGACTGTAGAGCTGGTAACAAATCCTGCTTGTAGCAGTTGTGGATGCTGTCTCTCTCTCAGCTCTCAGGTGGGTGTATTGGAGCGTCTAAAACGCACACTCACCCCATTTCCACCTTTCTATCCGCAGCTGTCTTTCAATGCTACACTGACGATGATATAAATTCAACAAGACTGGACAGCTAGTGTGTCTGAACAAGGTTAGCTTACTTTATAACAGAGACAAGGCTTGAGTTTACGTTTTTAAAATGAATGTGATTAATGTTTGGGGGTACTTTTTAACATTCTCTGCTTATTGATATCAAATCTGTGTGTTCCAGTTTATATAATCATGTAAGATTCGTCTTGGGAAGGAGAGGCTTTTCAGAAGGAAGTTAAACAATATATGCACAACTGTGCTAGCGCTAGCTCGGTTAGCCATGAGTCTGTGAGCTCCTTAATCTCCGCACTGAATAATCAAAGGCTTTTTATCACCGTAGAACAAATTAGACAAGACTGTGAATTATGCTTGATAGCCATGCCTTCACCTCCGAAAGTCCTTGGATTTTCATACCTTCATAACATGCTTTCAAACTTTAAGCTAGCAACAAAACTCCCCCACCCTCATTCCCTGCTCCCACAATGCCATGTTCTTCAATTAACTGCTACATAAAACTGTTTGCAACGTGCAACTCTTTACATCTGGTGCCCTCTTGACCTTCCATCTTGCATTCGTGGGTGAGTACACGGTTCTTCGACTTGACAATAGTAAGAGTTTTTTTGGACCTCTAAACACTCAACTTGACCTCAAGGGCATGTAGTAAAGTCTCTGAGTCAGATCAGGGGTCAGAGAAAGGGTGCACTCTTACCTGTCATAACACAGTCATCTTGTTGAAATATTCATCTGATTCGTAATGCTTTAATGGACTTTACCATCTCCATCACCTTGTCACTGAGGGATTAGCTTGTTTCAACATGTCCGCTGGGAAACTAAGAACGTGTCAAGAAGTGATCCCCGTTCACCTCTGAACTTCTTTCCCTAGTGGATTTATCCATTGCTATGCATTGGTTTCCAGGATGACCATGAGAAGACACCTCTCATCAAGGTCAGCACTCTAGACTTCAGAGAAGCCTGTCAGGGGCAGTGAGGCATTTATAGCCCTGTCTTTGAGTGACACACAGGGCTAGCCGGGCGCTAAGTACATTGTCTGTCTTACTAGAACTATTCAGATTCACCAGATGAGACTAGTTCTGCTGACAGGTCTCTCCCAAGGAGGGTCTGTATCATAGACCTTTGGACATTGCTGATGGTGTCACTAAAAGTGACCAGTGACCCCATTTTCTTCATGCTTTGTTTCGGTCCACCTTTCTATTGGAAATATGAAGCTGTGCTGATTGAATGTGAGCTTTGGGGGCTTTTGCTGAGTGGTATCTTGGCCCCAGATGAAGGGTTGAGATGTCTTCTTTAGGAAACAGACTTGCACACTCTTAAAGATAAAGGTTGCAATTAGAACTGAAAAGGTTTTAGCTGTTCAATATATATTTTTGAATACCTTCTATATAAGAACAAACAAACAAACAAACAGTCTCTTCCATGGTGGTGGGATGTTGTGGGTGGTTACCAGGGATTTGCAGTGTTATCGAGATATACCAATTGGTTGATTCGTGTTTTTTACTGGCTCAAGTAGGGCCGCTGTGAGAGCAGGATTACCGGGGTCCCAAGCCCTGTGATAATAAAAAGCCCTCAGTGGTGTTTTTCAACCATGTTTCTGAAGGCACACAAACCAAGTACATTTTTTTTTACTTTTCCTAGTAAACCACTCCTGATTCAACTCAATTTGAGGCCTGATTTAGATTGCTCAAATAAGGGAGGCATCCAAAGTGTGTACTATATTGATGTACCTACAAGAAGAGGGTTGGGAAACTTTGCTTCATGGTCTCAAATTTAGGTTCTGTGAACGTTTTGGGAATGTTAGTTTTTGGTTCCCAGAACTTTCCCTTAAGGTTAGGGAACGTTCCAGGAACGTTCTCCTTACGTTATAAAAATGGAACTTAAAAATAACCTACATGGAACGTTCCTATAACATTCTTGTTTTGACCATTTGGAAACATTAGGAGAACGTTCTGTGTTTGCTGGGTGCCTACTTATTGGACAAAGGGGAGGTCCCAAATGTTGTTCTGGGCACCATTGAGGTTTGGTCCAAGTCAGTGTCAGAGATATTCTGGTCACTAGATAAGGCTCAGGTCCCATTTGCAACAAGCTAAGTAATCTCTTTAATCCGGGTCTCCGAAAAGGTCTCAGTGTCCGTGCTTGAGGGCGGCCTGGTTTAGTACCGGGCCACATAAGTGCTTACTGCAGCCCTTAATGTAATTTCTGTGTAAACAAACGATTACTGAAGAAGGGACCTGCAGCCAGTTGCAGCATCCCCTTAAGGCCACGTGTCCACCAAAGTGTTTTTTTTTCAGGCGCCTGCCGTACGTTTTCAATTGTTTTCAATGGGAGCGCCATGTTTTTTAAACGTCATGAGTGTAATGAGGCGCTGAGCGTTTTTTTCGCGCTGAAGCGCCAAGCGTCTCAACGGGAAAAAAATGCTGCGCTGTGCTGCCAAAATGCGCCCAAAGCATGGCGTCTTCAGCAGAGCATCTGGCGTTTTCAGCCAGCTAAAAACGCTTTGGTGGACACACGGGCTTAGGTAAGAAAACCTTTTGGGCCCTATCTTGCGCCCGGCGCAAATGACTTGGTACGCTGACCCATTTATCATTCCTATTTTGCACCCGTGCAAAGCGGGCTTTTCCCTCCACAGACGCACGTCGGTAAACTAGGAAATGAACTTGCGCTCCCTCGGCTCGTTGGTGCAAAAAAAGGAGGCGTTTTTCGGCGCAAACATTCCCTGGTACTATTTTTCAGTTCCAGAAAACAATTGCGCCACTCACCAGAAAAAAACCTAGTCTAAAGTCAATGGCGCGTTACACGTCGTACATTGAGATGCTATTTTAAGCGCGCATTTTGGCCATAATACAGAGTGTGAAAAACGCGCATACACTGTTGATGATTCTCTCGTCTACATAGATGCATTTTACTTTTACAATTAATACATTATTATAAGGAAAACTATTAAAACATGAGGGAAATCATTGTTGTGTCCATGACGATGAGAAAAATAGGCATAAAGCATACACATTTACCCAAATTATCATATGCATGTTTAACCAAAGCTAATATGTGCGGGTTTGTCTCATCCCCAATGTCCCTTCTATTTCTTTCACGGCCCTGGCGAGAACATCGATTTTCTCGGCTGTGAACTGATTGTGAAGCGCGTCTGGTAAATGCGCCGTTATAATAGTATTGCGCCATAGAACAAGCACACCTCGTTCGTCACGCTCTTAAAAGGAATGTGATATGACACTCTTATTGGTTTGTTTCCCGTCACACCCAAACCACACCTTTGGATAATGAACCTACTTCTGATCAACCCCTTTTAAACTTGCGTTGGCCGCAAGAGGTTATCCCGCCGGTTAAATAGCAACAGCGCCCATGACCCGCCCACAAAGATACTTGCCCTTTGTGCTTGATTCTTGCGTTCCAGATCGTTAAAGTAGGGCCCATAATGTTAGTCTACGGAATTTGTCTGCTAGGCAAAAATCATAAGCCTGATCACTTAGAAAAGCAGTAGCACACTTCTGCCCAATAAGCTGAAAGATTGAGATATCATTCATGCACAAGAGTTTAATACTTGTGGTTGGGGATTTGTTTAAATCCTTAACCCCCAGTATGAATAACAGTAATAGTGATGCTTGCCTTATAACAAACTCCAGGTGGTCATAACCATGAGCACTCTTTTGTTTGACAGTGAAACTATGGTCTAGCTTTTTACTGGTGACGGATTCTGAGATTCAGCCTGTGTTTGATCACTTCATTCTCATTCTAATGAGGGAGACTTGACATTTCCACCTTTAATGTTAATGAACAGGAGCAGGAGTTTCAGTGGGTTTAGGTTCAGTAGACGTCACAGTAAAGCCTTCTCACTGTCTGAGAACAGCTGACAATCTTTCAGGAAGCTTGTGCAGCTGCAGGTCGTAATTACCGATTAAGGCTTTGCATTGGAAGACAAACGCTCTGCATAATCAAGGAGCAGATCTGCTTTTGAAGCCATCAACAATAGATTGTAATTAACAAGGTAATTGGCCAGAGATGCCTATAAGATTTTCTGAACCCTTCGTTATTTGAGATTTTGGTCCTTTCTCTTGCATTCCTTGGTCCTCAGTGCTCATGGTTTTGTTGCTAATGCATTTCTTGTGGACCATCATGCATGCTAAAATAAAATCTTCATTCTCTAATAATCCTGTACTGCATATTACTGTCTTCCCATTTATCTCACTTCCTATCTATGGTGTTTTACAGTCCATAGTAAATGTGCGAAGTATGGGATTACCTACATTGTAACCTTAGAGACAGAGTATTTAACATTTGTGCTGCTCAGTTTGAGGTGAGAGCTGTGAAAAGCTTAAAGGATATATATGTTTTTAGTTTAAAAGTGGTATTTGACAACTCCATGGAAACTATAGGGATTTGACAGTTTATCAAAGAGAAAAAAAACTGTTGTCTTTTTGTCTTTTTTCGTTTAAAGTGTGACTTTTGCTGATATTAGCAATATTAAATAATATTCAGTATCGAACAGGAAGTATTTAAATGAGTGATGGGGATTCTTTTTTTGCAAGAGGCTAAAGCAATTGCTAATGCAAATGTTTTTAACAAAAAAAATATATATGTTCAAGCTTCTTGTTTCCATAGAGTGCAAGTTAAAGGAGTTGTTCACTTAAAAAAAAAAAAAACATTTGCTGACAATTTACTCACCCCCATGTTATCCAAGATGTCCATGTCTTTCTTCAGTCGAAAATAAATTAAGGTTTTTGATGAAAATATTCCAGGATTTTCTCCGTATAATGGACTTCATTGGGAACCAAATGGTTCAAGGTCCAAATGAGAGTTTCAGTGCAGCTTCAAAGGGCTTTAAAC
>JAOTRC010000039.1:14462177-14479213 GCA_027497675.1 Cyprinella lutrensis
CGACCAATAAGAATGTCAGTCGACCAAGACGGCATCGACCGATTAGTCGACTAAACGACTAAAGTTGACAGCCCTAAATAAATGTTTATTAATTCATAGCCTAATGCAACAATTACATATGTAATGACATACTTCAAATGTTTTGAGCTTACTTATTTAATTTTTCATGTAACAGAGTAAAGCCAAACAAATAGCTGTTCTTGCCTTTCATTACAGATGCAATTCCCGCTTTTAGCAGCCGTTCACATTTCGCTGCTTTCGCGCGCTCAAGTTTGTTATTTTAAATGTAGGCGCACAGGAAGCGCGCTCATAATGGAAGCGACGCAGTCAGGCGCACCTATGCCTCGGCGAGATGAAAACATAGGCATGCATTTCTGTAACATCAAAAGCTCGGCTGAAAAGCTGATCATATTTGCTGATACTTCCTTGTCATCATAGAGAGAGCGCAGTTCAAGGCTGCATAGCAACGACAGACGCCATGGGAAAGAACGAGTGTTTTTAGGCGCGATATGTGAACAGCCTCTTACAGAGTTGTCAAATTAGGATATTTTTGTCATCCTTGATGAAATACTTCCACACATCTGATGTGAGGTGTCTGTTGGTGACGTTCGCCATTTTGAATTCATATATGGTTCATTTATGGCACTCGAGTAGTCGATTGTTACCAACAGCGCCTACTGGTTGAAGTAGCTGATCTCTCGACTACTCGACAAGCCTATGCAAGCCCTATTTCCTAGTCTGTTTCAAGCCTTGCTGGAACGGACAAATTAAAAAAAAAAATGATGCAAAAAATCCTGTCTTGGCGAGTATATTGGATATGTGCATTATGTCTTAAAGTGCCTGTGCTGTTAATGTTAATCAAACAACATAAGGTACACTGCAAAAAATCCCTCACTGCTCTTGACTAAATTACGTAACTATGGCTTTAAGAATTCATCTATATTTATACAGTGAAGATTATTCAGTTTGTTTGTTTTTTACATTTTATAAGTTGATTAAAATGTATGTACCTAATCTGTATCTAACAAGTTTTAAATCTACCTTAAGAAGCAGAAAAGCACTCTTTATTTCACTTGTATATGTGTTCTATTGTTTATTTGTGCTATTTCTTTTAGCTTGATTATTTGTTCTTATTTTACTATAGACTGTTAATTTGTCTTTAATATTGTATGGATTTCATATTTTATATTTATCTAGACCTTTTCTACTTTTTATTCCATGTAATAAGTCTGGTGAATAAGATAAAAGATGTACTAGCAAAAGGCGACTGAGCATTTTACCTTAACACAGGGAAGAATGTGTGACATGATGATAGTCTCTCTGCTGTCCTCTGGCAAATTTTCACAGAATTCTGGGGATAAAAAAAATAAACAATTAGTGTCATCACAATCAACAAATTTATTTGCTACAATGCCAGCTACAAACAAAACACTCATATCGCAATGCTGATTATATTACAAAAATAGTAAAATATTTTATTCTTTATGAGAAGAACACATTATAGCTAAAAAAGAGAGGCACATTTCAGTAAATTAATATCTAGATATTTAATGAAGAAAAAACATCCTGGAATATTTTATGAAATTTGCTGATACATATAATGCAATTAACCTCATTAGGATTCATGACGAATGCGAGATGTACGTGAGGCCAAGGTTATTTTTATGTCAACTAGTCTAGGACTGGACGATTAATCGCAATTTCCATGTAATTACACTTAAAACTGATTTAGTTTATCACAATTTTGAAATCGCAAAGGCTTGTCTTTTATGCACAGCTTGTCATTGATGTACGGCTCTTAAACGCTGCTCAATCTGAAAGCATTGTGTGTTTGAGCCACATATGTTGACGCATTTATGAACCTCCTGTCCAAGAAAAGACAACATTTAATAACATGATTTTACTCCAAATTCACTTCATAATGACAGTTGAGTATCCTTCTGTGAAATGATGTGGCTTCTTACACAGAATAAGGCAGTCGTGTATTTTCATATTTAATCGACAATTAAAGTGTTTCAATCTTCTGTTTATTCAGCTACAGTGATGATGAAGCATAGGGATTTCCTGGAATGATGTGTGTTATTGTACTATTGTTTGCGCACTGCACTGACAAGCTGCGCAAAAAAATAATCATTGCAATTAATCGTCCAGTCCTAACAGTGACATAGACAGATGCTTATAACTTATTTTCCATGTAAATCTATTAACCAAATTAAAAGCAGAGGTACTCAACTTCAGGATCACACATTACATGGCTGCTCTGATGCCTTATAATCTCACCTTTGACTTTGTTAGCAGCAGCGGCACGAACCTCAGCCTCACAGTCTTTCAGAAGGTTCTGGAAGGCTGGCACTAGGTCATTCTTTGTGATTTCTGGACCCACAGCTTTCTGCAACTGTAAATTCACAGAGACAAGAATGTCATTTCATATTTCCACTTTACTGTAGCACCCCAGTGTTTCCTGCAAACAGATGGACAAAGGCACATCCGTGGCACGCAAGGATACAATCAAAGCAGGTCAAAATGTCTGTTCATTGCTTTTTATAGCAAGGGTATTTCTGGGAATTTATATGAGTGCATTCAACATTTCTTTTCCAGTAAAATCTGACATCTAAAGTGGCTCAGGATAATCCAAAATCATCCAATAACATGACAAAATAATATGGAACTGCATTTAGGTCAAGTTGCACAACAACAATACACAACAATGAGTATCAAGCAGGATTATAGCGACCAGTGAACTGTTCTGAGGTATCATCCTGAAACTGTGGAACCAGCTGTTGAACCTTAGCACATACTAGGAAAGAGGTTTCCAGGAGGCTTATATAACATTATAAAACAAAGTTAAATAGGTGCACAAATACAGACCATATAACAATGATTACTACATGACTATTCAATGGTAGAGCTCTGCCACTGCTGAATCAATGTTAATTTATGAACCTCACAAGATTTAATGTTCTGAATCAAAAAAGTGGTTACTCCGTTTTAGGGCTGTGAAACGATTTATCACATCCAAAATAAAAGTTTGTGTTTACATAATTTGTGTGTGTAGTGTGTATAATTATTTTGTTCTATTTGTTGTTACAAATGCACACACATGCATGTATATATTTAATAAATATTTGCATGTATATACTTTATATATAATATTATACATAAATATAAATATTTGATATATTAATAACATATTTTTCTTAAATATATACATGCATATGTGTGTATTTATATGTACAAAATAATTGTACACACTACATACACATATTTTGTAAACAAAAACTTTTATTTTGGATGCGATTAATCGCCCTAATATATAAATATATCCTCCTAAGACCTGAGTTTTGGTTTGGCATGCATTTTCGATTTGCTTCTTGCTTTGGGGGATAGGTGGGACCAATATACAGTATATAATAACCAGATATTAACTTTGAACATGAAGCACTTTTTGAAAAGACTGATATGGACACTGGGTCTGTATTCACATAAAAAAAAAACAAGACACCATTATGTTACAAAATGCAAAAAGTGCATCTTTTATTTACAGCCTGAGCACTGTGCCTGAACATTTTTCGTTGTTTATTCTTGCATTATAACTTCAGAACACTGATATGGAAAAACTAAATAAATATAGTAATAAATATAATATCCATAGTACTATATAATATCCAAATAAATAAAAAAACATTAAAAAAAACAACAAATTTTAAATTGTTTCTTTTTTGTAACACTTTTTTAAACCAAAACTTCTGCTTCTCCAAACTAGGAAATGTTCTTTTTATATATGGGAACAGTGGATCACACTTGACTAGTATGAAAGATGTGTAACTGTTGCCCCTGAACTCACCATGGGCTTTATTCGTGCCTAGGAGTGGTGGGATGCTCTTTTCAGAAAAATCAGCCCCTCTTTTCATGGAGGTTTTATGATTTTCAGAGCTCCGCCACAGTGGAGACCAGCCAGATTGTACTCTCTCAGGCTTGGGTCAATGCCTTGAAGGCCCTGGAGCTTTGAGACCACTGCAACTTTTTGGACGTTGTCATTTTTAAAAGCTTGACTCCGGAGTAATATAAATAGTATGTTCTCAATTACTAGTTTTATTGATTCTTGCATTTAGGATCTAGAAGTATATTTATAATCTACATTTCTTTTCTCTGCCATGTACCCAGGATTGATTATAACTCACCCGCTGCGATGCATTATAGGATTTCCTTCTCTAAAGATGTCAGGTCTGTCACTGGAGCCCACAATGAGATTCTGTCAGGCCAACTCCTCTGTAAAGCATGTCCTCGCTCAACCACAAAACAACAGGTTTGAATCATGCAACACAGCGAGGCGCTGGAATCTTGTGATTAATAAAGATATCATTCAAGCCAGCATTCTCTTTGTTCTGTTCAGGCGAAGGAGAATTCTTGGCATGTGAGCGAGTGGGAACCCTCAGTGTGAGCTAGCGCGAGGTAGACGCGGAGAATGCCAAATGAATGGTACCATGTTGTAGGAATGGTGACCGGAAGCACAGAACGAGATCACCCAGATACCGCTCATTCCTGCTCCGACGCTGTGCACATGGGGCTACGTCGCCCTCCTTTGTCATGCAGCAAGTCTGTGCATACAGTCATGAGCTACTCAAACAGCATGTGTGATTGCCACCCATCACAGAAAAGCTAATAATCTGGATTCTGTGGAGGAGAGGGGCCGTTTTGAGGGCCTGTATGCCCCACCTCTCTATGGGGGACAGTGGAGGGCTTTGTTCCCCGCTCATGCCTTGCATTCCCCATGTAGCCAGCCCTATGTGCAAGGCAGAGTTCATAGAGTGGGGACAGGAGCCTTTTCTCTACTGCTAAATCCAGCCCCAGGCACACCCATTTAACACAAAATGAACCTATGGTTCCGGGATCCCTATAATTAAATAAGAACAGCCTTAGACAATGAGAGCGGAGTGGGATGCTGTAAGATGCTGGATGGATGTTTGGGTGGGGATTAATATACGCCTGGCGGCAGGAGGAACAAATATTAGATGTTTTTGGCTTAGTGAGTATGACATAGAATCACACATGAATTTATGGGTTACTCTGATACAGAAGGATACAGTTAGAAAGTTTACACTTGGAGAAAAAAAAGCTCTTAAATGGCATTGTTCTGGTGTGTGTATATATAAGTAAAATGGATTATCAAAAAGAAACGATGTAGGGCGGGAATTGGCTCTATGCATTGTTTGATTGGATTTTGCGATGTGGTTACATAGATTTGGGGTTGGGTTTTAAATGAATAAAATGATTGGAGAAGGCCTGCATAGTGTATACCAGTTTGTTTTTTTGACTGAAAGATCCATTTATGACATTTTGATTAAAATAATAATAATAATAATAAACTTATATGGATGAATCATTCACATTGAGATCTACGACATCCAATTAGATTAGAGATGGGTTGAATTTTCATTTAATGCGGACTTTAAAAGAAACCAGCTATAATTAGCTAGGAAAAGATTAGCTACATAACTGCTAACTACAGCATTTTGTAATGTGGCTAACAGATTTGATGTACATGGCTTTTTTTTCTCGCTTGTGCTGTCAAATAGGGCTCTGGTTGCCGTTCTGTGATTGGCTGGTTCTTTTTTGCTGAGAGAAGAGTGGGGAGTCGCCCCCAGGCCGCTGTTGTTACCTCCATCCAAAAGAATTGGAGCAGACATTTCAGGGCTGGCTGTGCTGCAAGCTCCCAGTAGAGGATTTGTTTAATGGAAATTTGGTGTAGGCAACATCCCCCAGAGGGACACTGAGCTGTAACAAATCACAAGGACGTGCGCAGAAATATGACATTTTACCCGCCACTGGCATCACTAATCATTAACACCATGATGTACTAGTGTACACACACACACATGCACTGCGGAAAACAGCCTGTGAGTCCGCACACCTGCATTTTGTGTTGTCCATTAACGTGCAAGCAAAGGCCCTGACTAGTTTATCAAAATGCTTGAGGCATTGATGATCATTCTGAACAATTTGATGCTGAGCTGCCGTTTATCATATCAATTTTCCTCATACAATAACACACAAAACAGATGTACACTCAGTGGCTTTGTTCTGACACCTCGCTGACGGCACAAGAAGCATCCTAACTAAAATGGGTCCTCATAATTGGCTAATTTGGCTGCTCTTAACATCTCAAGTTATAGTTTATTTCAATATAAGAAACACAAGCAGAACAATATACAATACAAAACATGCAAGTATGCATGCGAGTGAAAATTTGTATAAAAATGTTTATTTAAACCAATTTAACTTAACAATTCAGCTAAATTAGATATTTATTTTTAAAGCAATGTATTGATACTTTTTAACCATCAAATTAATTGTAATTATTTTTTAATAATTACCATTTTTGGAACAACGTGAGGAGTAATTATTGACAGAATTTTCATTTTTGGGTGAATAACCCTTTAAGTTAATTGAACAGACCTGCTCACGCTTAAATGTTCCGTTAAACTAAAAAGAGAAAAAGACATGATTGATAGGAAATGATTGTTACAAGTTTTGAAGTTATAATTTACAGAAATTGTAAGAAAGAAATCCTTTACCTGTTGAGAGTATGTTGACAGTCAGTCAGTGTAGTGACTGTAGTTGTTTAGCTGAGCTCCAGAAAATCAGTATGAGGAGGCTTTGACAGTTGCAGATTTGAAAAACAAAAAGGCGGGAATAATAAAGAACCAACCATTTCAGCATAAAAAAACGTTAAAGTTATTAATGTTATATATTAAAGTTATAAACGAAAACTTATTCAGGACGATACGGTACTAAGAAATAGTAGAAATGTTACTATGTGTAAAAAAAACTTTAAAGAACCATCTTTTTTAAGAGTGTACCTTTTGGAACAACCTTGAAACGTTGAAACATTGCTTACAGTGGCAGTTCACTAGGTTTTGGAACAGAGTTAATACTGTATGTTGCATGCACCATAAAGCAAATGCAAGGAAGCAGGGGAAGAGATCAGATTAAGCCGAGGGGTGAGGCCCCAACCGCTTTGGATAGTCTGTTGGGGAAGCTCAGGGTGGAGGAGCCAGCTTTGCATAGAGACAGTGGATGGGTAAAAGTGTCTGATGTAGACAGGAATGAGCTCCGACAGCTCCACTAAGGACAGAGGAAGGAGCTTATTTCATGGCTGATTTGTTTTAATATCTGGAGCAACAGCAGGAGAGTGTGGGATAGAGGCACAGAGCGAGGGATCGAAGGCAGCGGAGGAGTGCATTTCCAGTGGGGAGCTGTAAAAGGAGAGGAAGAAAGGGAGAGTGTGCGGAACTGAGGAGACAAGATAGGGTAAGGAAACAAAGGGGGGAGGACTAAGTGTTGCCAGGTGGCCACGGACAGTGAGAACATGTGAGAAAGAGAAAGAGCAGCAGCATTGAGGAAACCTGGCCTGCATCTCAATATACAGTACACCCTTGCTTCTTACACCGTATGTAAAAGCTATATCAAATGAGTAGGGCGTCCCAATACTATTCATGATAGTAGATTTGAATTTACTACTTAATGGACCTTCTATCGCCCTATCCTTCGCGTTCTTTAGGATATCTAAATTCGAGGCTTCTGGTCATTCCTAGGATATCGAAGTTCACTAAAGGAGGGAGGGCGTTCTCGCATTTAGCTCCTAAACTCTGGAATAGCCTTTCTGATATTGTCCGAGGCTCAGATTCGCTGTCCCAGTTTAAAACTAGATTGATGTTGAATCAGATCGAATTTAATATTATAAAACTTGAAGAGTCTTTGTATAGGTTGCACAGTCATTACGTTCCTGTTGGTATTGCGTGAATGATGGATGGTTGGGCAGAAATTGTGTTTTGCGGTGGGTCGTAAAAAAAATACATTTTTTTTGCGTTTTATTTATTTGTTTTTGTCCATACAACTATTATAAAAGTCAATTGGGTCCAACAACCCTTTGAGAATATTGTCTTTTATTTTCCACAGAAGGAGTCATAAGGTTTGGAATGAATGCCATTAGGGTGAGTAAATGATGACAGAATTTTTGGGGTGCACTTTCTCTTTAACAGTGTCATCGTATAGTTGAAGAAAAAGGGAATTGACAAAACATCTGTCATGATGATGTAACTTTCAGAGAGGAAAGTAAAGAAGAATCCAGAGCACGTACAAGGTGAGAAGCTCATACTTGACTGATAATCTTTCTCATCCAATTTCCAGTGTCTTTTATTTCATATTGAATCTACAGTGTTAACTTTTCTAAATGTGCACTAATTCATTTTTATTTACCACTTCGGAAATAAGTGTGGAACTACTTGAAATTCAAAACTCCCCTCGTGTTTTCTACCCTCTTATCAGAGTGTATGTTAATCATGCTCCTGTTTTAGTGCACGCAGTGTCGAAACAGCCCTCAGAACCTTCAGAGCTCTCAGTCCCTGAGCATTGTTCACAATAAACGACATGAAATTCACTTCGCCTCTCCATCGCTTTGTTTCACAGGAAAGTGAGCCTTTCTAAAGCCATTTGGAGAACGTAAGTGCCCATCTTCCTTTATGCATGGCAGTTTGGAGGTGGGCATAAAGTATGCTGGGGAAAAGCCAAAGTGACATGCTTGTTGCAAAGGAGTACTTGAACATACTCCAAAAACAAAGAGCACTGTCGCACGCCGCAGTCCCATCTCTCTGATTTGAAGGCTGGCTGGTGTCATTGGCTGCAGTGTACATTTATAGTGCTCTTGTCTTTTTGGCAATGGTTCTTTTCCTCCATCGTGACAGCTGGTTGTCATGGCACCTGTTGCGGTGCTCGGTACCAAATTATTGTTGCCGCTGATTGATGACATCACTGCTTTCATCTTCATGTCAGAAGTGAGGCTGAGTGGAGGAGCGAATGCTTTGAAATCTAAAGCTAGGGAGTCTCTTCTGGAATCCAGCGCTATCAATCTGACCCCATTCTGAATTCAAGGCTCATCCTCTCTCATCATCATTAGTGACAGCATAGATCTAGAGCAGGATGTGTGTGTGTTTGTGCATCTGCTCTCAGGGGTTTGAACTGGGATGTGAGTAACTACACTGCCAAGAAAGAGGTTGCTTTATTCCAGACTACCCCTCTTTTGAGGGGTACGGAAATTATTATCCCCCTTTCCATTACTTTTTTTTGGGATGTTTTCCACTGTGCAGCATTGCTTTTGGCCTCCAGGTTGTTTTGGAAAACTTTTAAGAGCTGAGTGACATCATTTTCACATTTGAATGATTCTCTTCTGTCTGGGGTAAGATGTGTCGCGTGTCACACGACAGCCCTTTAATGTGTACAGACACTCAAGTCTCACTTAGACTCAAGTGCTCTAAAAGGGCACAAGTAAACCAATATCCTTAAAAAGGGCTCTTAAATATAATAGATGTTAACTATAACTAAAGCCTAAAAAAATCAAAGCCTACTTGCTCTATGCTGGTTTTGGCCTCGTCTCACATCTCAAAATAAAACACCTGTTATTGAGCAACCTGCTAATACTCTCACATTTGTGTAAAGCAGCCTTGTTGACAAGTTTGGGTGAGTTGGGCAAGACACACAAGATAGTACCTCCAATACCCTGTGGCAATATAGGGTATTCTGTTCTTTTGAAACAGAAATAAACTGCTCCAGAAAATGTTAGGTGGCATACAAAATGTAATTTGAACTCATTACAAATGTATTGGAGTAAGAATACATGTACTTATTTATTTATTTATTTATTTATTTAAAGTGTAAAGTAGAGAGTAAAAGTTGGTAGTATCCTTGATCAAACAAGGTATCCAAACTTACTTAAAGAAATTAAATGAAATCAAAATTTAAGTTTTTTTTTTTGGACTTTAGTATGAATAAGTCAGTCTACTGTTATCTATAATCTAGTGTGTGTGCTCCAAAACAAGGACAATTTGCATTACAGGGTTAGTTCACCCAAAAATTCTGTCAAGTAAATTGAGACATTTACTCAATTCTGAGATCAAAACTAGCCAGCCCAAAAGTTATGAAAGACATTGTTAAAATAGTTACTCAATCTTAAGTTTATTTTAAGCTTGCATGTGACATACAACCAAGCTTTGTGCAGTGTCACTAAGTGAAACCCCGAGGCTCACAAATAAGGAAATGAATAGTTGAATAAAGTCACATTTTTGTTTATTTTTTGCGCACAAAAAGTATTCTCGTCGCTTGATAAACTCCTAAGATTGAGGTGAACTAACCCTTTAAGAAGATATAAACAACAATTTACAGGCTCTCACTTTCATCAATATGGATCAATGATTTTGATGACATCACACTGCACCTCATCAGATTTTCTGTCCAATCAGAAGCATCCCGCCCCACACTATAAATATTTATTGGAGCTGCTGAAATCGGTCAATTCACACAATAACTATTTTCTTCAGTGTGAATGCTCTATATAGGGAATAGGGAATGATCCAGACAATGCAAATAAGCTTTCCAATTGGGCAAATGAAGTCTGGTTTGACGTTAATGTCATGCAAACTGCTGCAGCACACACACAGTCTGCTCCAGTCCAGAGACACGATAGCACAGAGTGGATCAGAAAACATATCAGACCCATTTGAATTCAACACAGAATGCTATATGGAGGAGATTAGGAGGAGAAACAGTTAGAGGAGGAAACTGGGGCTTTAACAAGCTCAATGGTCGAGCTGTGATATAAACGAAACGCCATTGGCTATTTTTAAAAGGGGGAGGGGCTACTTGACATTGCCCACCCTGTTTTCTGGTTTCAGTGGAAATTACGTCAACACTGAAAAATACTCCATCTTTCAAGGCACTTCAATGGGCCTTTAAGTACAGAAACTAATTACATTTACTGAAATACATTTCACCAGTGCAGTTAATCAACTAGTTTATTTCAGTGGTCATACAGTGTGACTTTAATACATTTTTGAAAAGTACAAACATTCCAATACAATTTGTCAAATGCTGTTTAAACTAACTGTGGTTTCTTATTTCAATACGCAACTGTTAGAATCACCTATAAGAATGTCACACTGCAGGATATTAAATATATTTTTAATTATAGTTCTTTAGTAGGTGTGCCAAACATTTGCCATTGTCTAAAAATCAGACTTTGTAGACATTCTTTGAAGAAACAAATTAAAATTCTATATTTTCTAGTGTGATCTTTGACCCCAATGATATACCACATTATTATTTTTTTAAATTAGTATTGTTTATTATTTAACAGATTATTTTTGATTTAATTAGTGTAAGGGGGTGCTGTATTTATTTTCCATAATTTTGTTAAAATTACAAGTTAAAATTCATACAGTTGATAATTATAAAAACACACCTCGAATGTTCAGCTAGTAATATCTGCAAATAAACACCTGTGTGACTCATCAAAACTGTATAAAAGGTGAAATAAGTATTTTCGAAGAGCAAGTGCATGTGTGCACACTTTGGACAGCTCTCTCTAAACTCAGCGTCTGAGCTGCTCTAGTTAGCTAATGGTCCCTGCAATGTGTTCCCTCAGTGGTGCCATTACTCTGCATTCCACATGGCTGGCGCACTAATAAACAAACTGTGAAATGCATTAAATTCCGCAGAGAAATTTGCAGAGACAAAACCCACCCTCTTTTCAGAGGTATTTAGATTTCTTTTATTGTGACTTTCTAACCGAGAGGTTTTTTTAATTGTCCATGATTGGAAACGCAGTGAGCCCAATCATTTCTCCTCTGCTTTGTAAACAGATCTGTTAAAATCTCTTGAAAAGCGTGAAATGACTGCACCGTTGGTAACCTCCTCTAAATGAGCCTGTGCTCTCTATCTTCTAGTCGGAGGCTTGGCTACTCTGTCCACACATCCCTCTGTTTATTGTTGGAGCAGATCTCCATTTGTCAGTCTGGCACTTGGTTTACCCTTACACTAGAAGAGGCCTGAGGGGGGAAGGCAAAGAACAGGTCATGAACAGTGTGATAAAACAGCTGTGCCTTGCCTTAGTATCACAATCAGTCTAAAGTCTGCTATACAGCCTTGATCATATACAGAGAACTGTCCATGTGATGGACAATGCATCTCCCATGAAGAATCCTGGAATTTTGACAGAGTTAACCTAGCAAATGTATAGCTATACCTACAGCTTATGGTGAATAATGCTCCATTTCAAAGAAATTATGAATATATATTCATTCATGTTTTTGAAAAAAAGTCTCTTATCACCGCAATGCTGTATTTATTTGATGAAAAAATACAGTAAAATAACCAGAATATTACAAAATAATAAGTTATTTATTTTCTCCTGCTTGAAATGTTTTGTTCTAAAAACATTCTGGGAACATTACCATGAAGTTCTAATAATGTTTTGTTTCCCAGAATGTTCTCCTAAAAGGAACACAGAGTAGCCTAATAAAAACACTAGAGTGATAAAAGTTCATGAGATAATTGAGTGATTATTGAGCATTATTGAAGACACCTGATGTTAACAAGCAGAATCAATAAAGGAGAAAATCATATTTTTAAGTCACCATTATGGTGATCAGTGTGTGCCTTAGTTGGGTAACCGTTCACTATTTTAATACAATAAATGTAATTTATTCCTTGGATGGCAAAGATGAATTTTCACTTTCATTACTCCAGTTTTCAGTGTCACATGATCCTTCAGAAATCATTGTAATATTATAAGCAGATTAATAAATACAACACGTTTGTTACATTATGCATTTATTTTTTAAATACTCATTTTAAAAGATATAATGAACAATCACAGGATATGTTTCATCATTTAACTCACTTATTTAGGGAAAAAGGTAAGCGCCACCTGAATTTTATATCAGACAAGTGACAAACTACCCAATTGGACCAATTCAATATCTGTCCTTCTTTGTATTCTATCTTTGCAGTGATCCCTCCCTCATTGCATCCAATGAGAAGTGGCTTTATGATGAGAATTAAATTCCACAAATGAATTACCTATTTTTCTTTCCTTCCTCAATTAAAGAGATGAGTCCATGTTCCGCCCTGCAGCCTTCCACCATGAGAGTGTTTATCTGGAAGAGAGCTGAGCGGTCTTGGCAGGATGCTGAGAAAGAAGACATTGGTTATTCTGGAAGCCATCTCGTGAATGTCTGCAGTGAAGAGGTGAGCTACAGTGAGTCAAGGCACTTCCTTTTAGGTCACAACAGCAGGACTAATGCGCATTTGTAAGTGTATATGTGTGTGCATGTTTAATGGTGTTCTGGAGGGAAGGCTTATGAAAGATGTGTGCTCACATCTCTAATTAGAAAGACTGATGAGGGCTGACACCTTGCCTGCCTCATGTTATCTGTCATTAGTGAGAGTGCACCAGATTATGTGGGCCATGACCTATGTGATGGTGAATTACCTTTCCACCATTCTTGCTGCTTCTCTCTTCCAGTGCTCTCCAAATATCTCAGCCTAATATAGCCTGAACCAACTAAGCTCACACGTAAGGCCAGACAGAACAAGACAAGCAAACCACTATATAATGTATCTCTCAATTATACTCCAATGATAATTGCTTTTGGGCATATCCCTGGTGCTTCCCCTGGTGTAAAACTGATACCTTAGCCGATATGGTGCAGACCATCTGGTGGTTCCTCTAGCTAGCAGACAATGGTCTCGTGATATGGGGGTTGATGGAGAGCATTTGGCTTTGCTCAGGGTATCGGCTTTTAATGCAGTGGTCCAGAACACTGTGCTCAGTCGAAACGACAGGATGGGGTGGAGTGCTTCAGTGGCCTGCAAACGCTCAATGCCATTAGAGAGGGAGGAGGGTATAAGGCAGTGAAAGGGCCGGATGAAGACTCTTATGAATAGTGCATGATTTATGATCTTTAATTTACTGCACTTTCAGAGTGCATGATGTTAAGTGGGCCGGTGTTATTGCAGGTATACTAAGATACCAGACCGCGACAACTATTGCTGGACGGAGCTGCTGTTTTTATGTTGACATTTCTGCAGGACCAGGTATGGGGGAATAAGCAGCTCGGCAGGTGCTGTTGTTTGAGAGGGAACTTCTTAAAGAACCGGAGACAGCAGGAAAGTAATTAAACATAATTTCAGCGCTTAATTGTGTTTACGAAAGAACACCTTTAGCTTGTCATGCATGTTAGGCTAGTTGTTATGCCTACTCTTTAGTGACAATAAGCAGGCAGTGATTTTTGAAGGTTTTTTTTTAAAAGATGAGGGTTTTGTAATTTTGCCAGTAAAGGATTGCAAATGGAGGACTTGAAAACAGGAGCGTGATCACACTTAAAGGTATACTTCACCTTTGGAAAGATGATTGTGTATTTAAAATGAGTAATTTATGCTGAAGTGTGAAATTATTTTTGAATCTGGAGTTTTTGGAAAGACTGAGAAAAGCCAGAAAATGTATTTTTGGCCTATGTGGATGAAAGACAACAACTTCCAGAATGCACTTGCTTCGCTGCCCTAGGAGGCCACGCCTACCGGTGACAGAGCGCAGTAGTTAAACAACAAGTCTAGGCTACTTGTGAGTCTCCGTGATGAGTCTGCCCAAAAATGTTTCAAGATCGCCCAAAAGGGATTCGGCTTTTGCGTTCAACAGTTGCCATTTATTATGTTTACTGTGGCGAGCAGGACGAGACTGAGGGCGGCGGGAGAACGGCGCGAGCCTGGTGGCATGATTACCGATGAGCAACACCTGTGAGACGCACCGGTCTCGTATCTCTCACGGAGGAGCAGGAATTTTCTTAGTAATGTTAAAGCGCATCAACCGATCACTTGTTTAGCGTTCATGTAAACACTACATTTAGATTCACCATTCAGGATGAATTCAGATAGATTGAAACAAAAGCTGTACCTCTAAACAATTGGTGACGATTTTTGCGTCATCTGAGGATTTTTTCCATACAAAAACATTCATAAATCTCTCGTCTCAGGGGGATATGAGGGTGGAAAGCATGATAATTCAAAAATACTACGGATTTTCTTAGTAATGCTAAATCCTGAAGTATCCCTCTAACAGACTTACCGTCGAAAACGAGTAAATAAAAACGCTTAACTGTTCATTGCTGGAAAGAATAAACCTTTCTCAGTGGTTGTGAAATACCCATAATTTGAAAACCATATAACAAAAAATAATATGTGTGTGCGTGTTCTTTCAACACTGTGCCATACAGAATTTAATTTCTGAATTTTAAGCCTTGCGGGCAGGGGGATTGATAGACAGAACAATGTTTTTAATTTGTACATTTTTTTTTTTTTTTGCAGATGATTTTTTTTTTAAATTTCCCAGAATTTATTACCTATGTTGAAATACCTTTGAAGTCCAGTAAATGGGCTCTATGCATGTCGGTATTTCGGGTGAAGGTCTAAGGATGCTTGATAACTTCCGCCAATCACAGAGTCCAATGCAATACGGAGAATTTATATTTTATACTCCATGGTTTTACAAAAGAAACGTTAGTCACAAAAACCGACAAAACAGACATCCCTCGGTGTGTTTATGCTTCTTTTTAAAATTATATTAAATAAACATAACTATATATAAAATTACATTTAAACTTATGAAAGTTTCGTTTCAAAGATTATTTCTGACTGTAAATTTTGAAGACTGACATAATCCTGTTTTCCTTGGTTTTCCTCCGCTTTAATCTCCCCAACCGGAAACTGACGAGCATCCTTGCATCAAATGCGGAACTTATGCATGCATATAGCCCATTCCTCTTCCTGTCACACCAACTGAAATTCAACTTCCTGTGGGTGTGGCCAATTCTATTCAAATTTACACTCTTAAATTGAAAGGAAACCATTTCTTCACTTCAACTTTTTTAACTAAAAATAATTATTTTATAAGAAAAATAGAGCTGCATAAAATGTTGCTAATGTACAGTAGGAGGAGCAGAATGTGTCTGACTACAGGCAGACTCACAGTTTGTACAGCACCAGCTCTCTCTTCACCTGTCAAACTCTGTTTCAGTCCTGCAGTGGTGAAGAGCAGACTCTTAGCAGGGTGAGGCCTCACTGAAAACACAGCAGAGAGCTGGAGTTATGAACTCAGAAAGGTTCATCAATGGCTGAAGTACAAATAATCAAGTTCAGAGATTGCACATCCTTTCAGTGACCAATGACATTTTCTTGAGAAGATAGTGGCTGGTTATTTTAAATCACATACTTCAACAGACAAAACTAAAAAAAAAAGACTTTAAATGAGAATGCAGTTAAGGATACAAAAAAGAAAAAAAAATCACATTGGTCATAGTGAAGCATTCTCAATGATACGTGGTCTGGCGTTAGCCAGGCTAGAATCAGAATAAATTTTACATGATGCTCTTAATGATATTTTAATTAATAAAGTAATAAATGACTCCCCAGAAATTAGGCTCCAGAAACAATACCTATTTATCCATCCATCTATTTTCCCAATGTTGTCCTGTAGGGGAGAGTCAGATGAGAACAAACAGGACCAAGAGTGTTGGTGTTGTGAGCAGAAGAATTAAATTAGGCAGACAAATCAAAAGAATAATGACAATGCTCTAGCACATGTTACTATTGTTGTAAGTTCACTTTCATGCTTAAATACCTGCATTGTATAGACAACTGGTATCCATAGAGACAAGTTTCACGGATCAGGGTGGCATTCCAAAGTAATATCTAATCTTCAGCAACCTGATCTCATTGTCATTCATCTAAAGCTTTGCCCTTTTGGTGGTATTTATTCTATTGTGGATTTTGACTTATTTGAACATGCAAATGAGGTTTAATGTAGACCTGGGGCATCTGCTGTGCTCAAACACACAGATCGCGGTTATCGGGATGAGCACCCACCTCCCCATAGCCTATCGCAGTAGTTACAATGGACTGCGCGGAGGTTTCCAAGGCCTAGAGGCCTGCTGTGCGTAAAATCACCCCTAACGCTATTAGAAACATCCAAGCAATCACACTACATGGGCGTGAGACAGACAACAGTGCTTTCTGTCAGTGGCATTTTGAATGTAAATCTGATTGAAAATTGTACTTTTTCCAGCTTTGCAGGCAATATTTTCCAAACAATTTGTTTTATAATTTCTTTTGGCTTTAATACAGCATAAATTTTAAAAAAATCACATTTA
>JAOTRC010000039.1:14495451-14514963 GCA_027497675.1 Cyprinella lutrensis
TGAAGTGCATACTACATTGAATTTCACACACTTTTGCGTCACCGTTTGCACGCGGAATTCCCACACAAAACGCTCGTCTAAACGCAGAATATAAAAAGATGCCGCAACGCCACTTTTGCCTTTTCTCTTCAGAATCGTTTCCGTGTAAACAAAGCCCAAGACCAGAAATATATGAGTCAGATAAGGGAGACATCCGAAATGTGCACTGTTGGTGTGCCTCCAGGAGCATGGTTGTGAAACACTAGGTCAATGGGTCATTTTTTTTTTTTCTCCTATCGATTAAGGGGGCTTTAATTGGGGCACGGTTCACATGAAAAATAGCTAATATGAACACTGTAATGGGACCCGGGTGCACACTGGGGTACCGTCGTACCGAACCCGAGACTACCTGGAGGAGGTGGTCTGAGTTCGGTTGCTCCAAACCGTACCGTGGTTCGCGTGAATGTGAAAGCAACACGGACTCGGGTGCGCACTTGTTCAGGAATTAAAGCGCATGCGTTTTAGCTTATTGTGATGTATTCAGTTAAATAAAACACTTTTAAGGAATGATAGTGTTGTTGATTTACGTCTTATTTTGATTAATTTTGCAGCCCTAACTCTGGGATATTGTATCTTTGGTCCTAATCTCTCTAGACTTTAAAGTTGTTTCATGACTCAAAGCTTTGACCTCTCTTTGACTTACAAAGTACCATGACTTTGCATATCTTGTGGAAAACATGACTCTTGTTCTTGCGTTTCCTCAGCATATCACCTCTGAAACATCCTGCCTCCCCCTCAAGTAACCAAAGTGAATAGTGCCCGGCTGATACAAGCTTGTCAACAGTGAGAAAGAAAAGAAAACAAAACATGCAAGGAAGCACATCAGAGCGAGTGCAGGGTTTCACAAGAACATCATCTTCCACCTCAAGATCACCGCTGGTGTTTAGCACAATGTGTTTTCCGTCATGTGATCGGGGTGGAAGAAATGGCATGTTCGTGCAGTTGCAGATGGCCGCACTCTCTATTATGCTTCATTAGCATCAAGTGTATTTCCATACCCATTCTCTGTCAATCATTACTCGCATATGAGAGGAATAAAAATGATTTGGCTACTGAATAATACAAGGACTAGTCATTAGCCAGCCTTACATTTGTACGCCCATTTTGCAGACAGGACCACCTCTTCTTTTCAGCATTAAAAAGATATTCTTGATGAAATATTGATAGCTCCTTTTTCAAAGCAGGGTTTGGAGGAAGGCGTCACATGCTGATCATAGTGCCTTGGTAGGTCCGTACAATATAAATATCAATGGTTTTCTCCCCCTTTCCCTGCCTACTGGCTTCTTTTTCAATATAGCCTAATGACAGGCCTCTGTTTCCCTGCAGTGGCTGTGCTGATATGGCCCATTAGGCACCAGTTTCTCGCAGGCAGCTGAGTGAACAGATGACTGCAGGAAAATGGTTGGAGGAGAGAGGGGGAAACGGCAGAACTAAAAGGCAAATATGAAAGGCAGAGTAAATAACCAACCTGTCATCCCCTGCTCCCCACCTCCCCAGCCACCCTCCTCTGGAGGGCAAGAGAGACACGTGAAAGAGCGAGAGAGAAAAAAGAAGCATCTCATTAGTCTTCCAGCTCTCCCTGACTCTGGGACTGACACTGAGCACGTCAGTGCAGCAGCAGACATGCAGACATGCAGTGAGGGGGCTACCCCATCCCGCCCATCCTCTCGTACTCCAAACATGATTAATGTGCGCAAAAGCCGTGGGGCTTTATGTCTGGACCGCTCCTCCCCACTCCGCACGTTTTTGAGAGTTCCACCCCTCCACGTCCTCCCCGGGATGCCTGCATCCTAGTTCCTTGCCAGACTTGCAGAACCATTCTGGAACTGTAATTTGCTATGTCCTCCACAACCAGTGCTGTGGGACCCAGAACTTTGACTTCTGCACCGTTCAGCAGAAATAACAGTTCAGATAATTGGTTTTAGTCTCTCGTAATCCCCAATAGTAAGCTACGACTCCTGTGCAAGAATCAATTGATAGGCTCCTTACATTTTGAATGTAAATGCCCGAGCGAATCAAGCTCCGTAATGCGCGTAGTGTGTGGTCAACCTGCGGTTTCCAGGTCATATTCGAACACCTGACTTTGCCGAGGCCCAACGCAAAAGTCATGTGCTGAAAGAAAACAATGCGATGAATAGGCTTGGCTCTTGTATAGGCAGAGGGGGGAGAATATGTGCTCTTCAATGGGGGATTGTGGTACTTGTCATGGTGTAACAGGATCAGCGTGCCCTCCACCCTAGAGCGCAGAGGGCAGCCATTGTTATGCTGCAGGAGAAAGGCAGCGGGGGCCGTCGACCCGGGCTGAGCTTGTCTTGTGGGGGTGATTGTCCTCAGAGCCTTACGCCTGAGACAAACGCAGAGGACACTTTTCTTGCTATTCTCAAAGGTCACTGGGGAAGACAAATAAAACTTATCAGAGATTAAGAGAAGAGCAGGGAGTAAAGATTTTGATTGTAACATTAATTTTTTATCATGTTTGTCATTCTTGGGTAATGCACTTTGCAAGGGCATCCGTGATACCCTTCAGATAAACATGTCCGTCAGTACGTCACAGTCACTGCTTAAGCATCTCGACAGCAACATCTCGGCCGTCTTTTGATTATTAAATTCATTTTTTCCTAGTATAATTTCTCCTCGGAAGGAAGGAACACTAAGCACTTTTTGTGCTGTGGCAGCAGAATAAGGCAGGCGGCGTCAGAAAGTGTAAATCAGCGTTGAAAGAGCACGGCCTTATCTACTGGATAAAACCAGCCTGCAACAATGGCATTAAAGTACAACTCATGAAAGCTGCAATTAAACACTATCTGATCTGATTCTGTTCGAATGACATTTTTTTTTCCTTCTACTACTTTCTGTATAATGAACGCCCTCCACTTTCGTTGAAAGACATCGAACTGTCTGTATAATTGGGAAGTAATCCTGATAGAACCAGACAGAAACTTCATAGCTGCAGCCTAGCAACTACGATGGTGTTTAACCCGCCAATGGTAAAGTTATGTCAGGACTACAAGTTTGGATTGGTGGTATGGTTCTGTTCTATTCAAAAACTCTCTGCTCATCCATGCAGCCTAGCATGGATAAGAGCAGGGAGAGCAGCATTAGTGCCCAATAAGGTAAAGCGTACAGAACCAACATGAATGTATTGCAGCTATTATTAATGTTCAATGATTTAATATACAATATGATTTCAAGAAAAATGTGTCTGTTTGGAAGAGGAACATCTGAAGGCCAAGTCTTAAATGGACAAGAGAAGCTGGGGATGGTGGAGGGTAATTAGCTCCTGAGCAACTCAATAATGCTGCTGATAATACTAAGTGAATCTATAGGGATGCTGTAATAAGCATTGTATTCCTATGTGACATGTTGACATGACGTCCTAGACGTGGATCAGCTGAGGGTCAGCTGATCCGAGCTTGACAGACGTCACCTGCCAAATATAACTTTTATTAACCAAGACTAGTTTTCTTCTTTTAGGCTGCGATGGATCACAAAACTCTCAGTTCAGATCATAATACGTTTTTGGATAATTTTTCAGATGATGTTTTGATTTCTATTATTTAAACAACACTTTGAGTACAATACCACAACAAAAAAAGACAAGTGAACAGTCAGTAAAATAATAAACAAATTACAAACATAAATAAATGTAATAGAACAAGGATACGAATTAAATAAAATTTATTTCTCACTACCTGAACAACTTTTATAAAGCAGTTTGAGTTTATGCCTCTTTTAAATCGCTTATGAATGCCTGTGCAGCAGTATGCATTTTACTTTCGAATTAACAGCAATTTGTGGGTGGCAATTGCATGAATGGTGGGCTCATTATTATTCTTAATGAAAAACACAACAATAAAACAGTACTAAATTTGACCAAACAGGCACTTTAGCATTTTGCTTTGGAACCAAAATCTTCCACAATCATCTTGTCAGTCCTAGCTCCCTGCACTCTCGTCATGTAATAAATTAAATCTGAACTGTGCTGCTGATCTGTGTTGCTACTCTCCTTGAAACACATTCGGTTTTTAATTGTAGTGTCTGTTCTCTACTTTCAAAATTATTTTTATTAATATAAAATAATCAAAACGGATGTAGGGGGTGGTGCCACAATGGGCAAGTGATATAATCGGTGTGCGGCTGAACAATGATGTTCCAGGAAATCCCTAATCCAGCTAATACATATTAATGTAGCTGAATAAAAAGATGATTACTGATTACATAAGTCAATAAACACCCACTCCCTCCAATACATGGCGTATTTGAGTTCAAGCATTCTCTGGTTTTTCATAATAATGAAGTATATTTATAATGCAATGCTAATCGATATGGCCTTCATTACCATACTGTAGAATACTACACAATTATATATTGTCTGCCTCATTCTATGAGAAGCCACTTCATCTCACAAAAGCAAATTTCAAACACTGACGTTATGAAGTGTGTAAAAACATGTTATTAAATGTCTTTTGTCGGACAACAGATTTACGCTTTGCCTTAGTTACAAGTTTGGGAAGATTTCTGAAGCATGTCTTTTACAAATGTACGATTGCACTTTGTGACTCAAACTCGCAGTGCTTTCAGAGATGAGCAGCATTACTACTGGTCACTGAGCCGCCCTTCACTTACACACCGTGTATACATTCATTCAATTAAAAATCGAAATAATCAAATTTGCAATTTCATAATCGCACAAAGACTTAAAAACAAACAGAAACTTTCACTCTATAATGGTTAAACTTTACAATTAATCTGCAAATCACATGCATTCCGAACCTGGTCTGTACAGATCCATTACGATACATTACACCCCTACTATTATAATTGCTATTCATATTCACCCTGGTTTGTAAACAAATGTGTTGTGCACCACTTTTATTATAAACACTATTCTGAAGCATACACTCTAAATGATATAATGAAGCTAATACTAGCAGTTCTTTATTTATGAATTATTTGTTTGCTCTCACCTTCTCTTGTGTTGACTTTAGATATTGACATTGAGCCGGTGGTGCAGCATTACCTTCTTTATAAAACTATTACCATTCTAAAGATATTACAGAGTAATGGATTTGTCTTGCTGTATTTTGAGCTAGCCAATCTGTGCCTGTATTGAAGCACCCGGTGCACAATTTGTTTTCATCAGCAGTAAATGGTGGATCATTGTAGCCGTGACGGGAAAGCACAAAGACCAGCTAATGAAAGGCAATGGCTATGGCCTCGGTCTCATCACCACTCACTGTGCTCATGGATGAAAACAGGTGTCCTCTTGGAGCTGGGGTTTCATTTAAAGAGGGATTTTAAAGGAATATTCATGACCACTATCTTTATTTGGGTGGGTGAAGGGAGGAAAAGAAGTGGGGGAAGAGAGCCTGTGATTGAAGAGACCTGTCTGGGATAATTCAGTTTGATTGGACATTTGGACTCTCCGTCTCTCATTACCATTCCAGTTTCAACAGGGAGACGCCCCTCAGTTACCAATCCACCATGCTCATCTCCTTCTGAGGATGACAATGCCCTAGTGCAGGCGCTAAAATGAGCAGGAGGCCTGGGGTACACTTGGTTTAGTATTACTGTTCTGCTGTGCACAACATTGAGTCCACTTATAACACCTCAGACTTGTTTATTTTCTCACAGATTGGAAACTTGTTGTGATGAAAGCATCAGTTATTAGAGGCTATTGACACATTTTGGTTGAGTCATTGTATCCAAGATCCTGAAAATCTTAGGCACAAACACAGATTCAAAAACCTTGTGTTTTAGCCTAGACAATATACGTAGTGTGTCATAGCATTTTAAGGTTTGGTGTTTACTTCTATTGCATTAAGGAACCTGGTTTCAATATGCCGCCTGCACAGGAAGTCAAGCTCATAATGCTTGTTCATGTACCGACAACTATTTCCTTTGTGGCATCTTTGTGGCTTGAGACCACATCATCTTCACCTGTGTCATAGTTTCATACAATCTGGCCTCTTTTTGTTCCATGTACCCAGTTTAAGGGTTGAGATTATGTTCCGCTGTGAATGCTGTATAGAGACCTCATTTCGCACCTGGCATGTTTGTTGTCACCATTTGCAACATCTAACTTGTCATTGCAAATGGTGCAATGGTACTAGCTTACATTGTCCTTTTAGATGGCAAAGCTACTTCTGCTGTCCTTGGTAAACCGAGGAAGTTAGTGCTACTCTTGATTACAAAAGCCAAGTGCTGGGAACTCCCTAAGGGTGAACAGCCATTGGACCATGTTAACCGGACCTTTCAATTGTTCAATCCCTCCACCTCTAGGCACTTTTAAATCAATAAAAAAGTCTACCGACGTAGATCTTGTATTGCTGGCATAAAATGGGGATTTATCTTAGCTTGTAGCTCCCTCTAAGTACTAAAATACCTGTATGGTTACATCATTCACCCAGGATGCTGCAGGCCTTGAATACTGTCAAATCAAAACCAGCTTGAGTTGAAATAGTGATCCCTTATTCCTTTTGTGTAGTTCCTGCTTTATTTCACCGTGTTTCAGCATGGCTGGAGTTGAAGGGGTTTCCCTCTTCTCCCTCGGGTACCACGTTCTCTCGGAGTTCAGCCCATTTGAATAGTCTGTGCATGTGTCATAAACACACCCTGGCTTTGATGTCGATAGATCACCACAATGGACGGCTGCCTCTCAATTCCCCCAGTTGTAAACCTAGAAGCCCCTTTGTGCAATATACTGTCTTTTGGTTGAACTTCAAAGCATGCAGTTTGCTTCAGTCATGGAATAATGTATTCCAATGTGCTGTCCAGATGAATGTGATGCAGACCCATGTGTGCACCTGCATGGTTTTTCCTGCATAGAGAATTACGAGGCAGCCGCCTCCGTCAAATCTCGTGCCGTCTCTGGCTCTTGACAAAACTTGGACAGACAGTCACATGCAGATACACTTTTTTCATAACATTCCAATTAATTGATGGTGGATGGCAGATAAATCCTTATGGTTTGAGTTTAATAAAGACATGGAAACTCTCATCATGGTAAAACGCAATCAACGTGCTTCACTCTTTTACTTTCGTTTTCAACAACGTAATTCAGGGAAAACACGTCTGGGTTCGACATTAATGCTTGTCAAGGATACATGTTTTTTTTTTTGTTTTTTTTTTTCCGTTCGGCGTTCGTACAGTTCAGAAGTTCGCTGAACTTCACACTTGTTTTCCAAAGATGGCTCCTGCCTGTATACACGAAGTGGACTGTCTTTATAAAATGATTGAGTGTTTTGAACGAATCGTTGAGTCAAAGATTCAGTTACCCATTCATAAACTACCTCATTCTAAATAAATCACCTGTTTGAATGAATCATTTGAATGAAGGACTCAATAGACCTTATTTAGACCAGCGCCATGACAGGTATGAAAGTGAGGCAGTGAGGGATAGACTTACCGTGTTTCCAATGGCATCCGCTGTAAAAGCTGAATAAAGCTATTACTTACAATTTTCCACAGCTTACATTGTCGGGAGTTTTTTGTAAACTGACATTTCCTGAAAAGATATTTTTTCCAGTGTTTCATGAGCAGAACAATCCGAAAACACATTAAATAAGAGTACAGCCCATTGAAGAGATGCAAGTCTATCCCTCACAGCCTCGCTTTCATTCTCATTAAAAATCAAAGATGGCGCTGCCGTGAATAAGGCGTATGACTCACTCATTAAGACGTCACTACTGGCTATTTAGTTTCAAAGTATCATTCTTTTCAACATTCCATATTTGTATATTCAAAAAATATTTAAAACAATCTCATAATATCATTCAGTACAGTTGTAAGTTTTCAACACGGTTGCGTAGAATCAGAGAATTTGATTGATTTCCTCAATTACCTCAAAATATATAGGATATTTTGCGTTCCAGGGTTGCACAATATTACCATATTGGACATTAGCCAGTTTTTATTTTTTTATGTCAGTATTTACTTTTGCATGCTCATTGTCTCTATTTTTTATTTTCTTAAAATGGATAGCCATTTTTCAGATTGTGCATTATATTATGTTTTGATGCCTTAATTCACTTGTAGCATTTAAAATGAGTAGACCTAAATGTAGTTTTTTGATTTTTATTTATATACATAACCCAAATTTGAGTCAAATGTGGACAAGTTTGTGAAAGTTGGGTTGGGTTAAAATTTAAAATTACATTTTATAACCCAACATTTGCGTTTGCCCATATTTTACCCAATAGTTAAATATTTTTTTTTCCTCCAAATGTTTTTTCTCTAGATACAAAATTGGTATTGAAAACTGTGACATTTACTGGATCCTATTGAAATGTTGATATTGTGTAACACTAGTGCAATCCTATCTCATGTGTTTCCATCCATCAACTGCTCCATCATACCTTGCTGTTCAAGTGTGTACACCGTTATTACCAGTATCCATGAGCCCTTGCTCTGATGCTCAAAATATTTGCCTCATCTCTTCACTGTGAAATGTTATTTGGATTTTGATCTGTCTGTGCTGATTAGACAGAAAAGCCCCCCCCCCCCCTTCTGTCTTCCTTCCATTAATATTTCTTTTCCAAGCCTCCTTCCTTGCATTATTAACAAGCCCTTCCCCAATTAAGATGGATGAGACTGCTCTTGAGGGTATTTGTTCAGGTAAGATCTCTGATTAGCATATCTGATGGATCTGCCTTCATGCGCTGATTAAAACCATCCTCTTTCCCCGGGGCAACTTTAAAGAAAGAATTGCTCAAAAGAGGACCCTCACACATTCTACTAATACAAACCACAACAGACCATGCTACAGTGAGGGTTTCATTTCCTGTATCCCTGCTAGGCCCGCCCTATACTGTCTCCTTATTACTTTAAGTTTCCTTCAAAGGACAAAACCGGCTTGTCATGCATTCCCTTTATTGTTATGGCATGAATAACAGGATTAGTCCTAACAGAATTTATGAGGAACATTGCTGAAAGAATCTAAGTTAAGGAATAGTCAAGAGGAGCTATGCTTGCTTAAATTTTTAAATGAAGCTGATTATCCGAAGCAAGTACTTAGAATAAAAAAAAAATCTATAGGCTTCCTGTTTGGAAAAATTGAAGCCTTGTCTCAAGGACATGAAAAAGCAGACCAATGAAATTTCATGCCTTTGACCTTTAGATACAGTCCAACTGGTGTCATTGTCATAACTCGTATCGCTGTCCACATAATACAAGCAAGATCAAGAGTACAGCACAGATGGAACATTGCTAACTTAAACACAATGGAATGGAGGAAATTGTGGTGGTGTGCAGTGTTTGTTTGCATCAATACAAGGCTTTTTGCTTTTTTATATAGTTTTTTGCATTTCAGACTGTAGCTATGCAAATTTTGTAGACCACTCGCACCTGGATTTCCTGAGCATGTCGATCTAGTCTCTCAGGACTGTGGCAGTCGGGAAAATCTAGGGAGCTTTCTTGTTTTATTAGGTTGTGAGGCCGTGTGGTCTACTTAGTACATCTAAGGTCAGTGAAACCCTGATGAGGAGGGGACCGAGAGGAACCTTTTGCTTGCTCTCCGGCACCTGCTCCCAGTTTTGTGAGACAGAATGCACCAGTGTCTGCTGCAGCCAGCTTGGCAGGATCATCAGTAATACTCTATTTTTGTCTTATTCTGCAGCTACGATGGCAAGTGCTTGGATGGGCTTACTTTTGTACATCTGGATCAGCACTTGAGAGAGGGAAAGCTGTAGTATCGCTTGTTGTTCTGGTTTGTTGAGGAATATCGATGGTTGACAGTGTTGTCATGTTCTTGAATTTTCAAGATTTAGTCAAATATCTGCTGATGTTTCCATATGAAGTCCAGGTGTGTGGATGAAGAGCTCCTCACATGTTCCTTCACTGCCTAATCAAAGAAAATATACTCCTATCAGAAATGGC
Organism: Cyprinella lutrensis; assembly: GCA_027497675.1. Taxonomy (NCBI): domain Eukaryota; kingdom Metazoa; phylum Chordata; class Actinopteri; order Cypriniformes; family Leuciscidae; genus Cyprinella; species Cyprinella lutrensis. Next base: position 14,505,367 of record JAOTRC010000039.1, read on the forward strand.
CTATAACTTATGGTTGTGTTAGGGATGCCCTATAGATAAGAAATGCAGTTTATAACGTATGGTCAATAACTGATCAATTATTATGCATAATTCATCCATGCATGTTTAGAGTGTTGTTTTTTTTATGTAATCAAAATGTCATAGCTCTTAAACCCGCCCCTTTCTTACCTCAACCTTAAGCTTGCAATCAGATCTGCCTAGAGCTATCCAATCAACAAACCACGTCCCCACCCTGCATTTTTTTGATAATTAATTTTTCAGGGTTGTACATCACAACTCATAAGCAAATGTATGCCGATACTTCCGTTACTGTTCCTTTAGCTTCTGTAGATATTTGATCCTGGAACTGTGGCTCTTTCTCTTTAGAGTCTCAATGGACCTCTATCCACTGTCTGATAATAGAATTGCCGTCACCCCTGGAATAGACTTTAGGCTTGGTTCCTGCATCTCCTCCCGCTACTCTGCCTCTTTTTTTCTTCTTCTTCATTTCTTTACTCCCTCCTCTTTTGTAATTACTGGAGTTTGGCTCTGTGCCCAGTTTTCTCCATTGATGTCTTCCTCCCTCCCCCTTCTCGCTGTCCCTTCATCTCTGTGAAGTCCACACACTCTGCTCTTTGTGGCTGCGGTAAAGGAGGCAGCGTGCCCGTGGAATTCATGTAACACATTCCACTGGATACCCCTCCTCTGCCTCACATGCACACTGAAACCCTCCTGTTGCCACCCAGTGCTGTGCCAGTTGTGTGTCTGTGGGCATCATGTTTGGCACGTGGCCCTAGATGGGGTGTCCTGCCACCCCTCACCCCCTGCCTGATTTCACTGGGCCTTAGCAGATTCCTCCTGCTGACTCGGGACCCCTGTTTCTATGAGCCATATTGCTGGATTGACTGCTTCCTTTGCTTCCTTTTCTTTGCACATACATCCGCAAAGCAGTTATTTTGAGAAAAGATGGACATTTAATCTGGCGGTGGGATGTGCTTCCGGACTTCCATTTCTTAAAGCTTTCAATCAGACCCGTCTGAACAGATATTCTGGTAGGGCAGCACCTCCTCATCTTACCTCGTGGGATAAAAGAGCTTTTCAAAACTAGGTTTCCATTACAAATGCTAGAACGTCTTAGGGCTGACATCTATACTAACGTACAAAGCTTTTTTTAAATCGTACGCAATCATACACAACTCTCTGCTAGCACAGGAGTATGATCAATGTAACAGGAAACTCAAAAGACTGGTATTTTGAGGGGGGTGTACAGAATTTTATCCTCCCTCATAGTGGTCAAGGAAAGGGGCCAGATTGCTCTGGTTTAGGAGTGTATGTTTTGTTTGTTGTTGCTAGAGTGCCCGCGGTTCGTCTAAAGGCCTGCCAGGCCCTGCTGGGTCCTCTAATCTCAGGCGGTGAAGAAACACCCTTCACTTTCCACTAGAGTACTGCTGGAGCAAGCAAGAGAAAGGTGCCACCTGTCTCTATCCTGTTTATCCTTCACATTCACAGTTTGAATGAGAGGTAGAGGGTTATTTTGGTCCTCTAAACCACACTTGTGTTTCTCTACTCTGGAGTTGATGGTTGTTCAGGGCTTTCAGAGGCTCTGCCTCTACCTGGTAAGGTGGTGTTTTTTTCCAGCTTGCCTGTTGGGGCAAAGCCAATCTCTGTGGTGCCAAGTTTCGAAGGGTCCAGCTGGCAAAAGCAAGGCCCTTTGTTTTACTGCACTCTGCATTCAGGCCCAGTCGCACAATGTTTTGTCACTGGTCTGAGTCAGTATGCAATGGCGGCGACCTTGGCAAAAGAGCAAGGTGAGATGCTCTGTATTGTGTGAGCTGTAATTGTTGCCTGTCAATGTAGATACTGCAGCGTGATAGTTTTATTCTCGTTCAACGATGCTGAATGTCTCTATACGTGCTTTGAATATTTTTTAGACCATGCTTTCTGACATTTGCCGCTGTGTTTTTGAACAGCAGGGCACGTCTGCATAGTTAAGCAAACTTCTTAAGAGACCACAAGGACCTTAATTCCTAGCTTTCTCACAGAGACCTTCCTTTGGTCGCCCTCTTCAACAGGACATAGGGCAATTTATGAATATTCATTCAGCTGTCCTTGGTTACTAAAAGCAGTGCTTAAATCTACATAATTTGTGTTTAAGTGCCTTTCAGATGGCCTTTTCCTTTTTTGACACACTCAAGAAAAGGAGCCATACTTGGTAATCAAGCTGCCATTGTAGGATGGATCCTAACAGTTGAAAAGCTAGTCAAATGTTCTGACTAAAAGTAGTCAAAGGCTATTTTTTAATTCTATTTTAAGTGTCCAGTCTCATAAAGCCTAAATGAATCACACTTTTTTGTATTGTCAAAGCTTTAGAGAAAAGAAAAAGGTGCTTGATTGTAAGAAAAACTGATCTTTTTTTTACCATCTATACAAGATTTACCATCTATACATTTGTTTGTCTACATTGATAATATATCATATGTTTTACTTTATTCCATTTGTGCCTCTCCTGGCTTGCTGCAGAGAGGGTGTCATTGGTGAGCTGTTCTTTTGAGAGCTTCAGGTCTGTTTTAAATGAATGGGTATCTGGCAGTAGGCCTTTTATTTGAACATAGAGGCCAGCTAAAGTGCATTGTGTTGTATTGTTTACAGAGTATTTTCTATTATTCGCAATACGAGCACATGTGAATGTGAATGAGATCCTTTAAACAGTTTGAAATAAGCTGTTTTACTTATTTAAGCAGATATTTTCTCTTAAAATTCCTTGTCTTGCTGTCTTTTTATTTTGAATGGTTTTGTATAATTGCGCACCTGAACAGAACAAATCAAAATTTGATCAGTCACTATATTGAACTTAATGCTGTAGGAGCAGCTTTGTCTTGTTCAGTGGGCTTTATTAAATTAAAAAAATATATATATAATGAAACTTTATTTAAATAAATGTATTGAACATTCATATTTAAATGTTTTATGTTGTTTTAGTTTATTAATTATTATTGATGATACTTTTTTTTCTCATCTGAGATTTCATTATTTTTACCAAATGTTGATCATTTGTCCCCATACTGGGAAAACTAACATCACAATACACGAGGGGCAACCATTCTGCACTTACAATAGGACATTGTCTCGCTTTGAGAGAAGACCAAGCACTTCAGGCCTCTTGGGTGCTTGAGTTTGTGCTTGTGTTCCTACTCTACATTCCTCTATCTCCTATCTGTTCTCTCCTGTCCTCCTCCTCTCCTGTCCGTCTGGGCCGCTGATCTCCTAGCAGCAGTGGTCGCACAGGACCCTGCTTCCAAGCTGACGCCTGCTAACCGCTGCTGGCTTTTTGTGGGCAACAATGGCAGGCCAGGCCCCAGCCTAAGGCCTAGACAGACCCGTCAACAACAAAGGCGGCCTGTGAATCTGAGGCCCAGTGGGCAGCCGGTGCAGAGGGAATAAAGCAGGTCAGGGCCAGATTAAGAGTGCTGAGGGGAACACAGCGCAGGCCTAACGGGTGCATGCCAGCTCAAAAGGCACTCCTGAGAGAGACAGAGGGAGGGAGGCCGCAGACAATGGGGAGTTTTGAGGAGGGGGGATAGTTGGAGGAGGAGCTTTTGTAATTAGAGATGCCGCCATTGCTGCCTCAGCTGATTCCTTAGCTGTGCACACCTTCAGGGTCTCATCACCGTAATGCATGCAAAAGCTAAGCTGGAAGGGCTTGTTAGGGACGATTCCTTTGTGTTTACTTTGCACTCCCCCTCTCTTGTTTTTTTGTCCTTGTCCATATGCTTAGCTTGGTTTGATGAGCATTTTCTGCAGGGAAACATAAGGAGGGGTTGATTGGATATTTTGTTTTAGCACTACTTCATGGAAAACACAAAGATAATATGGTTTAATTTTTAGCACAATTAGCCTAAGGCGTCTTTATTAGCAATGAATTGAAATAAAATTCTCGGCTGAAACCATAAATGCTTACTTTAACAAAATTAGTTTTTTTTTTTGTTTTTTTTGTTTTTGTTTTTAAAAAAAGGTTAGTTTTATATTGATAGTTAGTTTTATATTGATATTGATTATACTTATTTTTCATTCAGGGAGAAGACAATTAGTTTTGATCTCATACAAGCACTAATAATACAATTTTTTTTCAGGAAAGTTTACAGGTAATATTTAGTAACAATTTAAATCAAGAGAGTGATCGCTTTAGTTTAGAGGGACTTGCACAAGTTGGAAAAACAAATAATTGTTTTCAATAGATTTTTTTCTTTTCTGATATTGCATGTTAAAAGTTTGTTCACTTTTTTTACTCGGTCTTTGAAATATCAGTGCATCCCTGGTTAGAGACAGAAAGAATGGTTTAGTTAAGGCAGCAGGGAAGGAAGGAAATGCAGGCGACGTATTACTGCTGGGACAAGCCCTGAGTACATATTTACATTTTCTTACATTGTAGATGAAAACACAAAGCACACAACAGATGTGAGCTTATTGGTCCTCAGAAGTTTTTTTTTTTTTTTTCATCTTTTATCTGATACTGGTTTTACAGCTGCGGGGCAAACTGAAGTCATACCTCCTCGTAGGAAACGGTTAAAGATGGAATCCTGTGGGAGAACAGAAAATATACTTGACGACGCTGTGAGGCCCGCACGAGTTATGCTCAAAAGAGTCAATCGGTTCTCTTTCCTTTTCTCATATTGATTAGGGATTTTTTTTTTTTTTTTTTTTTTTTGTGAATGGATGAGTCATGAAATATAAGCTTCTTAAAGCATTATCTATCAGTGCAGGCTATGCTTCTAGTGCGAGCAGAGCTCAAAGGAGCCATTGTGTCCTGCAGACTGCTGCTTGTCAATTGCAGGCCAGCAGATGGTTTGTACATGTTCGCATATTAAACACAACCAAGTCGCATTTAGGGAAATGGTGAAAGTGGCAGAATAAAATCTGAGAGGGCATATGCTGATGCGCAAGGGCTGATGGTGGTTGGCTGTTCACAAACAATCCATCAGTGATCAGGGATTGTGCAGGCCGGTGACCTTTCCTTGCTGTCAGATTGTCTTATGTATACAGACTGCTCACAAAACAATACCAAAACTCAGATTTCTATTTAGGCACAGTGTGTGGATGGCTTGATACTTATTGTATATAATATGGCTTATTTTGCATGAGACAAGCATTTTATTGATTTTTTTTTTCGATCCTTTTAGCAAATGTTTTTGTGTCACCTGTTTACAAGGCATGTTTACTTTATCATCTGCACAAAGATAAGAACAGCTTAAGAATTACAAGCTAGTATGTTCTGTGCACCGCACACTGCTTTGGAGAAGCATGCTTTCCCTATTGAGCAGGCGAATGGAAACGTATGCATATTCAGCTTGCCTTTTAGATGCAATAGAAGAAAACCTTGAACAGAAATAACAATGAAAGGATATCCCCGCCTCTATTTCCACATCGCACGGTTTCACTTCAAGTGCATCTGCTTTTATCTCAAGCAGGACATCTGGTTGCACTTACGGCCTGTCCAAAAGTGCGATTCATCTCCTCCTTTTCGCCCTGTACGCCTTCAAATTCATCGTCCTCTCCGGCTTGTTTTCAGCCCTCACCGGGAGAATTATCTGAGAATAAAGGCTCTTCAGCCAGGGCTAGTTTGCATCAGATGCTAAATTGTTGGTTTTGAACTATCCGGCCCTGTATGATTAGCCCGGCTTTAATTTCCCCCCTTCACTTCACGCACAATGCGCAAGGCTCAGGGCTAATGGTGACCGCATACTCCTCTCCGAGTCTTATCTGCGATTTCCATGGGCGTCAAACCTGCTGCTTGCCGCTAGCCCACTGAAAGGAATGCTGATTTAGCTCTGTGCCGCTCTTTCTCTTGGTTCACAATTCGGTGGATCAGAAATCAATTATGTGTGATCGTGACAAATGACTCAGGGGGGCTGCTGTTTGAGGGACATCACAAATGAATCAATCAAGCCTTTATCAGAGCTCATAGGAACCCCTGTGCACAATCTGAATGTGTGTGCCTGTGCATATGCATGTCTGTTGTGTCGAGATATATGAGTGGGGGGAGCTGGGATGGATGCTGATGCGGTGTTAACCATATTGCTGCTGGGACAGATGGAAGATGGAGAGGAGGGGAGGGTAAGGCCAGGAGGGGTGGAGGCTCTTCTGCATGCGGTGTTGGCCCAGTGCCTGCCGTACAGGACCCCGTTTGGCCTCCATGGCTGATTAGAGGTTAATGGTTTAAGAGTGTGTGGGGATGCTGTCATGATTGGCTGAAAGGTTCTCGAGTGGGCGTGTCTGAGGGGGTGGCAGATGGCACGGATAGAGTGAGGCTGAGAGTAAATGAATGAAAGAGGGGGACTCCTCTCCTGTTCCCTGATCAGTGACCATCGCAGCGGCGTGAGCTCCCCCCTATATGCATCCCTCCCCAACAGATGGCCAGTGGCTCAGAGCTCAGTGGCTAAAATGACTACAAAAGCCCAGGCTAGATGAGCGTGCATTAGCGGGCATCACCAGCGGATTAATTATGACTGTTACACTTACATAGTGAATCGTAACATGGCCGGGTGATTCTGTTGGCGGCATGATTAGAGTCGGCCCAAGAGGGGTATGTTTCCTGAGAGAAACAGTCTCTTATCATTTGGGCGGTGACACGAAAGCTAGGGATGCACCGATACTCAGTATCGGTATCGACTCCGATACTGCCATGTTTGCCGGATCGGGTATCAGTCAGACGAGGTCGATCCAAATCCGATATTGTGCATATACTATTCTGTGTTGTAGTTAAGCCCCACAAAATGCAAAAAATAAAATAAAAAAAAAAACATTCTAAAGCACCATATAGTTTTTGTGCGCTTAGAAGATTAATATTTTAATATTTTTATAAATTAATATTTAAGTCATTAAATTCAATATCGCATAAAATACATTCAGCATCAGACAACGCATCGCATTCGGTTACGACAGTCAACACAAGGAAATTCTCAATGTTGCTATTATTATACTTGATCTGTAGATAAAGGTCTATGGTTTAGCATAAAACAACTTTATCTTACTGGACTTTATTGCTGTGACTTAATCATGTTACTTTCTACTGAGTGTCTGTTGGATCACAACACTAGGGTACATTCCGACCTCTATAATTGTTCTTCACGTGCACAGTAACTGACATTTAAAACTGTTAAAAGAAAATAAACTATTTTGCATAGAGATATACTGTATAATATACTACGTATGATATGTATTTCCTTTGTGCTTTGAACTTTTCAATGCAAACTCGACGCAGTCCACGCTGTGCCTCCGTGTTGCTTCAGGCGCATCATTCTGCGCTCGGGATGCGCATGAGCACTTTGTGCTGCACTGTATTGGAGCCTTTCATATCAGTACAGTGATGCAATGTAATATTATTAATTTCTGTCCTATCTATCATAGGATAGATGCTGCTTCATTAAACAGCTGTGCTATACATTTAAAACATGTCTCAATTTTATAGTAGCCTAGGCTAGATCTAAAATAATTTCTTTTATTTTTTTTAATTATTTTTTTTAATGAATGTATTTTACAACAACACAAAGTGCAATGTTTAACGTTTTACCAGATTTAGTGTGACACTTATTGTCTCTTATTTGTTCCCCACTAAATGTTTTTTTTTGTAAACTAAATTTTGCTGAATTATCCACTAATCTAGTTTATAATAGCTTTTTTTTTGTCATAGATTATGATCTTATATATTTTTTTGATTTGTTGTCTTTCTTTTTAATGAAGTTGTCTGTATTAAGTAGATTGTGTTTAACACAAAAGTAGGATTATAGAAATTCTACTTGATTTATAAAAAAAATGCACTGGTATCGGTTCGATTCTTAAAAAGATGGTATGGATGCATCCCTAAAGAAAGCCAGCATTCCTTCTCCAGTGACTCGTGTAATTCACAGTTACTCCATGTTTTAGTGTCTCAATGTGTCATCCATTTGAAGTTACGTTTGAGTTTTGTTTGCATCTCATGTGTGAGGAAAGGAAGCACATCTGTTTTTAGCACTTTGCTGCCGTTGGAGTTTGGTTTGTTGTTCTAATTTCTTCTACTTTGGCACATGCTTGTGTCAAAGTTCATTTGATGACAGTTAAATGCACACGTTTACTATTTAGTTAGTGTTTGGTTATTGTTTCTTACTGTGTTTTATGCTATTCTCTTTTTGCTATTTAAAAGGGTCTTTGGTCCTGATATGGTTTAAAATCATAGACTGATGCATCTTTCCTGGCCTAAAGTTCTGTTTACCCCAAGGGTCAGATTTACTAGCAGCTTGCATCAGCACAAACCCTCTTTTTGCATAAAAAAAAACAACTACTGTCAGGATTTACTAAAGATACGCAAAGAAAAAATTATAGCTGAAAAGACGTGGACTGGGTTATTTTTGTGCTGACCTTATTGTATATGAATTTGTTAGAGTTTCCCTTTCATATGCAAAATTAATTTGAATAGAGTATTTAAAGGGTTAGTTCACCCAAAAATGAAAATGATGTCATTAATGACTCACCCTCATGTCGTTCCAAGCCCGTAAGACCTCCGTTCTTCTTCGGAACAAAGTTTAAGATATTTTAGATTTAGTCTGAGAGTTTTCTGTCCCTCCATTGAAAATGTATGTACGGTATTCTGTCCTTGTCCAGAAAGGAAATAAAGACATCATTTAAGTAGTCCATGTGGCATCAGTGGCTTAGTTAGAATGTTTTGAAGCATCGAAATTACATGTTGGTCCAAAAATAACAAAAACTAAATCTAAAATATCTTAAACTGTGTTCAAAGATGAACGGAGGTCTTACAGGCTGGGAACGAAATGAGGATGAGTCATTAATGACTTAATTTTCATTTTTGGTGAACTAACCCTTTAAATGAATACAAGGTGATTTACTAAGGTTTGCACTGTTTAATTTACTGGTGTTTTGCGCAATTATTTATTGTGCAAAAGTCTTAAACCAAACACTTGGGCTGCTCTTGGTAGATTGCATTGGTCATTATGGAAATGATCCGGCTGCCTCTGTGTTCGGTAAATCTTGCACAGAACTTTCCACTCCCATTGGCGCTTTTTTAGAATTGTGCTTTCACACTAATTTGCCCTGTTAGGTAAATCTGGCCCAAAGGATAAATAATAGGCCTGGAAGGAAAATACATAGAAGTGCATGGAATGCATTGACGCATCACAGTTCATCCCTAATTTATGTTGTGTTTCACATAACACAAATCTCTAGAGCAGATGCTAATTGCTAGTATGGCAGCACCACTTAATACTGTTGTGTTAATACAACTTTTTTTTTTACAAGCATTCTCAAGCATTCTTCACAAATACATTCTCGACAAGCCCACGTTGAATGAATGGAACCAACTAGTTGTCTGCTATGTCATATAATGTGAGAGCCACACTAAACTGTAATAATCATGAAATATCATAAACCGCATGCTAGTTGTGCAGCTCAAATGTACTCTCTGCTCTCGGTTACAAAGCAAGTATTTTAAGTATTTTAAAATATGTGATGGATGGGCTTAGCCTGGATGCCAGCCCGAACTCCGCCCACAAAATTTTTGGACGGGAAGTTCGGTCTGGACTCAATCCATTGAGGAGAAATTATGATCGGTTCAGAAATCATCGGGCCAAT
>JAOTRC010000039.1:14515227-14530277 GCA_027497675.1 Cyprinella lutrensis
TATTTGAAAACTGCGCTATGCAAAGGAGTTGACTTATGCGTTGCTCTGATTGGTTGGTAGGTCTACCGACTATCCAACTGAGTGCAGAGGTTTTTTTTTTGTCCTGGTTCGGTTACGACACGACACGCCTCATAATTAAAGCTCAATTGAGTGGTTTCAGACTCATATTCTTTCTTGAATATGAGTATGACGATGTCAGGCTAGGATGGGCTCTCACCTCGTATATTCAATAACATGCTGTCAATTGTGTTATGGTTGTGTTATTGATTAGTTTATCAAAACGATCTTTAGATACAGCCCTAATAAAGATATTAACAGTAAATTGTAAGGTTTTTGATTTGGTTTTTCAGATTAGTGAAGTTTACACCACAGCTTTAACGACAGTGGAGCGTTACCGTTGAAATCACTTTCAGGATGACTTTTTCCAGCTGATGAACGCTAAAAACATGGACAGCCAAACAGAATCCACTCGACATTAAAGAGTTTGAGCTTTTAAAGCAGCAGATGATATAACTGCTGCTAACCGCACACTTATAATAACCAGAAAGACATTGTGCGTTGGTGTGGACGTTAATGTATTTATTGTTTATAGTTCATTCTTTATGTAATGACCTTAAACCGTATAGTTTAGCAGGCCTCTGAAAAGGATGAAATCATCTGTAGTGAGACTGGTGCGGACACAACGGATTCTCGAGATTCTTTGTGTGGTCTGAATAACTGATATTCTCAACAGCAGTGTCATTATTTCTTCTAGATGACGTTGCATGGCTCATTTTGACTGATACCAACACTCCATCTGCTTATGACATCCACCCTCATCATTTCCCAGCAGAGTTCATCTTTCTCTCTCTGTCCCATCCCCTTCCTCTCAGGTAGCAAATGATCGAAAAGCCTCTAAAGATGGGGGTGGGGGAGAGGGATCTATGCTCGCACCATGATGGAGGTTAGCCAGAAAAGAGCAGTTGTGGAGGGGTTGGTGGAGCAGCATTCAGTGCTAAGCAACAAAAGGCCTGGTGGAAAGGGTGGGGGGAGAGCCAGTGATATGAGAGTGAGAATAAAAAGACAAGGAGGGCTCTTCATGTCCATCAGTAGCAGATGCGTGCTCTCTCCAATGCAACCTCTGTCACATGAGCCTATAGGCTCATCTGCTCCTCCATAACCCCACCGATGTTGCTATAGACGGTGCCATATAGAACTATGCCATAGATGTCAATCACAGCCAATCCTTACTTACATCGCTCAGAAATCTACTGTCTGTGATTAGTATTTTTTAATAGTCGTGTTTACAAAAGCTATCCCTTATTATTATTATTAATGTGAACAAACCCCAAAAGATTTCCATTGCAATGTGTTGTTAGGAAATGTACTTAAGCCACTGCTGTATTTGATAGTGGGTGGGATGTGTCCTTCATGCAACCAATGCTGTTTAGTCTCATCTGTAGATTTTTACAGTCCAAGATAATGCATGATCTGATAATGCAAAGGTTCGCATGAAGGCACCCTGATTGCCCTGGGCATTTTTGAAATGTAAAACAATTCAGTCTTTGCATACTTTGTGGTAGGCAAGATGATCCATTGTTTGCCTTGCAAACGTGTATTGAGCCGAATACATTTTTTTTTACAAACAAAAAACCTGTGAAACCCCTTCATACTTTACGTTTTGTAACCAAGATCTGACAGTACACTACACTCACAGTTGAGGCCCTAGTGCTGTGCTCACACTACAAAGAAGTGTCAGTTGCTGCATGGCAAAAATGCACAGTTTGATCAGTCTTGCTGTAGTTCCTAAAAGAAAAATGAACCCTATAAATGCACTCCTATATTACACACTCCTGTGGATCTTTGTGTCTCTAACTAAATTTACTTTGAAGTTGCATTGTGGCAAAAGTAATTTGCTACACATAGGGGCACTCCCTCTCCTTTTCTGTCTTTTATCAAAATGAAAACAGACATCACCATAAACTCCCCTTAATCAGATGGCTCTGTTGTGTTGGCTGTGCCTGAAAGGGTTTGGCAGTAAATTGGACGTCGGATTTCTTTCTCCAAAATCTCGGGGCTGAGGAGGGGGCCAACTTCTCAGAAGAACTCATCTGAAAAAGCCTTTTGTGGGATTTGGCAAGGGAACAGCCGGCTTTGCTCATGCTTATTAGGCACCCCTGTCACACCAGCCCGAACCCTAGAATTAATTGTGATGTGTGCGTTTGTCTGTCTCCCTGTACGTGTGTATGTGGGCACATGTAGAGAGACACCTTCTAGCTCCGGTAAAGTTTGTTCTGGTCATGGAGGCTCTATTTGTCAGCTGGACACATTTCTGGGCATATGGGGTGGTAATGAATAAGACTTGCTCTGTCTGTTTCTTTCGACAGCCCGTTCCTTGAATCATTTCAACTGTTTTCTCTGCAAGGATACATGGGATCCTGATTCTCTCACTTGTAAGCTTACAAAATGATTTGAGATTCAAAGGATCTCTGTGAATTCATGTAGTTCCTGTGGATTATGATAAACAGCTCCATTGCAAAGGTTAGGAATGATACAGTAATTCTAGTCCCCCAACCCCCTTCCCTTGGCTTTCATCATTTATAATTCAACAGTCAAAGTGAAGAACAAGCCCTCCTATTGGCCACAAAGACATTTATGTTTTTAGGTCTTCAGTGAAGCTTTGTTGGGTTGTTTCCCTTGAATGTTGCAGAAACTAGAAATAAAGCAATATCTTTTCATGTTTGATTTTTACTGTAATCTTTTGATGTCTCCAAACATGTTTTTCGACCAACCAGTATCTTCAGGTGTTCTTGAGATTCAGTAAAATGTTTTGGATTTTATTTTGGCCATTTTTGCAGCAATTTTCTTATTAGGGTTACTTACTGTACCGTGATCCTCTCGGATTTGGAGATAGTTTGCACTCCGCAATTGGAAAACATCTCACATATCTTGTGGTTTGGTAGCCACTAGTTACCAAACTAGTTTCTAGTACAGTCAAACAATTAGATGCGTATTTGGTAGCAGCCTAATTTGCCTTAGGCATTGCAGGTTACCAATCTTGACTTACACCCTCCAGATCCGTTTACGTTCATATAGTTAGCTTGAGAATTTTGTTTAGAACTAATGAAAGACAAAGTCTCTGCTATTCAAATTGCGTCAAATGGCATTGTTAACTTAAGTTTTTCTCTCTGCCTGTTTCCATCCAGGTTTTCATCTCAGTGGCACAGTCACAGAGCCAGCCACACAATCCGAGCCAGAGACGACACACAAGGTGGCCATCAGCTTCGACCGCTGTAAGATCACATCTGTGACATGCGGCTGCGGCAACCGTGACATTTTCTATTGTGCGCATGTGGTGGCACTGTCTTTATACCGCATCCGCAAACCCGAGCAAGTCAAACTACGGCTGCCCATCTCAGAGACACTCTTCCAGATGAACAGAGACCAGCTGCAAAAGCTGGTGCAGTACCTTATCACGGCCCACCATACGGAAGTGTTGCCCACCGCCCAAAAACTGGCAGATGAAATCCTGTCCTCCAACTCTGAGATCAACCAAGTACATGGTGAGCAGTGCCTTTATGGTCACATGACCAAAATTCCTTTTCCACAGCCAAATGTTCCATAGAATTTAAAGAAAAAGATATTTTATGAGCTGGGCGATAAAACGATAACAATAATTGTTGTGTTATAATTTTCATCAATACAGTTATAATAGGTTCGTTAAATGTTTAATATAATGTTTGTGGGTCAAAATCGGAATGAAACTGCTCTGCTCTTTTAAACTGTACCACACTGGACCATTTATCCACTAGACTTGAATGGCAGCGCAAGCTTACTAGTGACCACAAAACAGTGCTGTGAGATGTATTCATATTGCATTTTATTATATTATTAAAGCTGCAGTCTGCATTTTTTCCTCCTTGTCGCACGTCGCTGTTCGAAATCTGCAATTGCAGTAATTTGCGGTATTATCAACTTTATGTGAGTTGTACCTCGACATGGCACAGCGCAGATGAATCCAATGTTTTGAAGAGACAGCTGTCTCTTGCGCCGGTGTGGATACTGGCATTATCTGTCAAGAATCACAGATTCTACTTTTTGGAATAATTTTCACCCTAAAATGTCATCTGAACAAATAACATCCACTTTTGTTCTTCTAACCAACTAAGGGAAAAAAAACATCATCAACAAAAAAAACACATTGCAGTAATTCACCTTGATTAAATCTTATGATCACTTATATAATGTCAAACCGTCCAAATGATACTGTGTTCCCAAATTGTTATTTTTTGTCAGCATTGCATGACTACATTTAATGCCCTTGAGATATTATCGTTGTTTTCGCATGGGCCCGGTTGCAGTCTCTTTTCCCAAACTCTGTCCAAAGTCTGAATCATTTGAATCTTTCTGGATCCACCATCAAATCAATAAGTTTAATTATATCAAGTGCTGTGAGAAAAGTCTATAAATTTTCTCCTCGCACGTAATATAGCTTATACTAGCCGAGACTCCTTCTTTACGTGTACAGATGTGACATAATGACTCAGACATGCTCAAATTTCCCACGGAAATCCACCAGTACCACTCGAATAAAAAAAAAAAAAAAAATTACAAGCTTACTGTTGTGAATCGAGCTAAGGCAAGCAGATAGTTTTGAACACTGGCTGGTTATGTACTAGCTCAAATTTATTTTGGATCATTTTTAAGCCAAAAAAGTTATGGACTGGAGCTTTAATTTAGACATGTATTAGAGGAGTGATGGAATATATTTGCAGTATTTTTTGTTAAGCTATTTTATTTGTAATTATAATATAAAAATTATTTAGGCTACAATAGAAGCCATATAGTTTAGTTTTGCGATAGTAGTGAGGTGCTATATGTATGCGACTTAAACATCCCAATGAAAGCTTCTGTGAAAAATATTAATATTGCAGCCTGCACTGCAAAATGTGCAGAAGATACAAGTTACCAAAGTGAGGAAAGTCAAATATATGTATTTTTCTATTAGGATATTTCTTTTGTTAGGGAAAAAAAGACTAAAAAAGGAGTACTTAAACGTTCACCTTTTTGTCAAGTTTTTGTCATGTTATGACAATAAAGAGTCATTTAAAACCATAATTAACTGCCTGGTTTCAACAACTTTCACTCGGGAGCAAAAAATTGCCTTTAAACTGGAAAGAAATAAAGATTTGACATTTTTATCGTGAAAATGATCAATATCAATTGATTTAGCCATATCGCCCAGCCCTTCTTATATCCTTTTTAAATCTCAACACATTATGCAAAGATAAATAAATTCAATCTCTTCCTGATTGTTTGTCTAAGGAACTGTCTGAAACCAGGAAGTTCATCCTCCTGCTCTCTTGTTTTGAATAGGAATCAAGGGGTCAGGCAGAAGCCCCTTATCAATGTTTAATCAGTAGCTAGGCGTTGAATCTGGAATGTGCAGAATGTGTTAACCTGCTAAGATGTTGGATCAAAAGTGCAACTAAGGACCTATGCTGCAGTCTTGCTTATACAATGACACAGAAGAACCTCTGTTTATATCAGTGTGCACCTCACTAGCCCATTGCATCCTTTATAAGGTACACTAATAATTTACTAATAGGCTGAACATGGTTACAGTCTACCACAATCTGAAGCTTTAAAACAAGCTCTCTTATTTCAAAGCACTTTACATGCAGCACAGCTGGCTCAATAGATATCCTGTACATAGTATATAACACCAATGCTTATGTCACACACTGATGCTAATCTACTGTAAGTTGTTATTGCTCCCCTAAGTCCACCCAAGCCTTTTAAGAGCTAATCTGTAAACCAAGATGGATCTTATCATTTAAAGCATGCCAAGGACAGGGAAGGGTGCAAATGATGCAGAATCAACCGTTACACTTTCACATATAGCATTTATATATGTTTAATACAGGGGCACCCCAAGGGCGGCAATAGGTAGATCCACTCTCTGTGCAGTCTGTATATGAAGCAGCTTCATGGTGTCTTTAAGTGGAATTCAATAGGGCTGAATGTGCTAAAATGTTTTGTTCTGGAATGGATGGTGGGGGTGGGTTGTTGTAAACCTAAAGTGCATCGACATATTGGAAATACAGTAAGACCTTCCTCAGATAAAGTGATTGCCTCTAATGCATTTTTTTTCACAGTGGCAATGGGAAGCAATCTTTTAAGAATCAAACCTAGATAGCTATGATTCGACCTCACCTTTGTGTTGTTATCAGTTTGTAATGTTGTAATGTTAAAAAAACGAAAAGAAACATGGATATTCCTGCCGAAAGAAAGTGATATTATCAATTTCAGTTTTGGTTTAGAGTAAACGGGCTCAGGAAGTGCTGTTTTTCGATGTGTTGATGTTTTGTATACAAGCAAATTTTTATGTCTACTGTTGAATTGCATAAACTTGTAACCCAAGCCTCCACTCTGCTTTTCTACCAATAAATGAGATGTTATTGCTGAAAATATCAAAAATTTACTGGATGTATTTCTCTCCCAGGGGCCCCAGATCCTACAGCAGGGGCAAGTATTGATGACGAGAACTGCTGGCACCTGGATGAGGAGCAAGTGAGGGAACAGGTCAAGCAGTTCCTCTCTCAGGGAGGATACTATGGCTCAGGCAAGCAGCTCAACTCCATGTTTGCCAAGGTGAGACACTCTTGCTGTGTGTGTGTGTGTGTGTGTGTGTGTGTGTGTGTGTGAGAGAGAGAGAGAGAGAGAGAAATGCTCAGTGCAAAAGGTGCTATTATGGTGAATTATGGGCCCATGAAATCCTTGGAGGCCCATTTAAATCAATGTATTTTAATTAAATGTCAAGCTCACCCTTATTTTCAATAGCCAGTGCAGTTCATTGCTTTACCTGTCCGCTATCTCAAGATTTGAAGAACTGCACTTTAACATTTAATATTGATGCTGAATATAGTGCTCAAACACTAGTGAACACAAGTGTTCTGATCTCATAGTCCTTTCAGCAACATTTTTGCTTTTTATTTAAAATATGCTTTATGTACAAATTACTTGCTTTGTTCTTCAAAATATGATGCTGGTTTGTGTCAGACACAGGTGCGTATTAGTCCTATACTTGATGCATGAGGCACCTAAACCAAGACTTTTGTGTGTTGTGCAGGTGAGGGAAATGCTGAGGATGCGTGACTCGAACGGGGCACGGATGCTCACGCTTATCACAGAGCAGTTCATGGCTGACCCACGTCTATCTCTGTGGCGACAACAGGGCACAGGAATGACAGACAAGTGCCGACAACTCTGGGACGAGCTGGGTGAGTTTTGGGCACATTTCTCGATCATCATTCTTGCTTCTTTAAATTCTTATCAACTAGTTAAAATTACCACTGATTTTAGGATGTTTAATGCTAGGGTTAATTGCAAGGTTTAGCTTATTGTCGTTTAAAAGGATGTGGTTTCTTTATCAACAACGTATTCAGGAAGGTATCCTACCATCCTCACGTATTTCTGAGCAGCATGACACAGCATGCAAAAGACCAGTTTTGTATTTAAACACTAACGTACATCATCATCCCTCTTCTATATTTCTACAGAATTAAATCTTAATCATTATTACCTACTCCTCTTCTCCTTGGTTCAATATCCTTAGCCTTAAGCACATTTGTCCATGTGCACCGTCTGACCTGCAGCAGTTCAGTCAGGGCAAGTGGATCAGTGCATGACTGACTTAGTCTGCGGTGCATACACAGGACTGGCCGCCTGCCTCTATCGGTATGTCACGAAAGGGCCAGGATCAATGAGCTTTAAAGCTGCCTCCTATTGATCGGGCCATTTAAAGAGGTTGATGAAAGCACATCCTGAAGAGGCTCATTTGAGAGCTGCATCTCTGGCTTCCTCTTCCTCCAAAACGGTTGTAGCTGTAAACAAGACGCACCTGCCGAGATGACTGTGCATTCTGATTTTCAAGAGCAGGCACAATGTGAGCATCTAATTAATGTCCAAGACCAAGACAGTTCTGTGCTTCAGTTGACAGCCGTGTTGATTGGCCGGA
Organism: Cyprinella lutrensis; assembly: GCA_027497675.1. NCBI lineage: Eukaryota > Metazoa > Chordata > Actinopteri > Cypriniformes > Leuciscidae > Cyprinella > Cyprinella lutrensis. Next base: position 14,523,227 of record JAOTRC010000039.1, read on the forward strand.
GCACCGCAATTCGGCCAATAAGAGATTTGTGTACATGACAGCAGTGGGAAAAGATGCAGACCAGCCATCTGTTACCTAGATAAAAAAAGGCATCGCACAACCCCACCAGTTACACGAGCGCACCAGACAACCCTACACATGCCAAATTTCCTACGCTCCTCAGTACCAGGATTTGACATTGATGCACTCGAAACCTCTTCTATTACTTCATTTCCATTTCACATTTAGTAACTGATCAAAAGAATAAACTGGTTTAAATTATGCATAAAAATGGGAAAAGTGGCAACCTAAAATTCAATAGCTTTTTAGTTTCTCACTCTTTTATGAGCCACTCTTCAGTTATAAAGATGTCTGTGCACTGTGGGTTTGCAGGTGCGCTGTGGGTGTGTATCGTGCTGAACCCGCACTGTAAGAGCGAAGAGAAGAACGGCTGGCTGAGACAGCTGAAAAAATGGGGAGACATGGACATCTGCCCTCTAGAGGATGGCAATTACGGCAGCGAACTGCCCAACATCACCAACGCTCTGCCACAGAGCAACCTGGCTCAGGGTAAGCTTCCCTTCAGTTGATTCAAACCTGACAATGTTGACTTATCTCAATGTCTGTTGCTCACCTAACTGTATTTTACTCTGTGTAGACTCACTGGCCCGGCCTAGAAGAACGGTGTTCACAAGAGCAATGGAGGCCTGTGACCTGCACTGGCAGGATAGTCACTTGCAGAGAATCATCAGTAGTGATTTCTACATGTCCCCAGCCTACCAGAGAGAGGGAGAGAGCCTGCTCTTCAACCCCCAGGGCCTGCCACTGTGGTTGGGTACGTATTTACATACTTCTCAGCCATTTTTCAAGCTATGTTTGACCGTGTTTATTCTGTTCTGAGAAGCCAGTCAGTTGGGGGATCTTTAGTGGGCAAGTTTTTCCTAAATCAGACACTTGAACAAAGGCCTGTTCACACCAAGGACAATGACAACTATGAAATGTTAATAATTGCTCTAATTCTATGAGAATTACAGCTATAACGATAATTACAGAGAAGAGCGATATCGTTGGAACCACTTTTCCAGCTGATGAATGATAAAAACATTGACAGCAGTCCCACTCGTGCTTGAGAATTTAAAGCAGCAGACTTTAAATCTCAACGTGTACTTATAAACCAAATGTTATCATGCATTGGTCTGGACTCTAATTTAGCCAGGGTTATAGTTCTCGTCCTTGGTGAGAAACGGAGAGTCTGAAAGGAAACTTTGCTCTCAGCAAGACCCTTTCTGCTTTGTGTCATTATCTGTCTGATTGCACTTCTGAATGATCCAGGAACTAAAATAAGCAGTTTCCATTTAAGATATGGTCTGAAACATGTAACTTGAATGAAACTGCCCCATCTGAGAGGAGCCCCACCATGTTTATACCCTGTCATGTGACTTTTTCTAGATCACGTGCCTACAGCCTGTGCCAGGGTAGATGCTCTACGTTCCCATGGTTACCCCAGAGAAGCCTTGCGACTGGCTGTTGCAATAATCAACACCCTCCGGCTCCAACAGCAACGGCAATTAGACATATACAAGCATCAGAAGAAAGGTAACACGCATTGTTCTGATTTGCATAATGGATGGCCTAACTCCAAGTGCTCACAAATTTTAATTTATTTAAGGGTTAATCACAAGCCTTGTCTTTTCAAGAATAATTTCAACGTATTTGTAGACGCTTTAAAAGAACTAGTACTGTTAATTTCAGAACTTTGCCAAAGTAAGGGTAACTTTAGAAACAGCCATGTGCACTGCTAAAATTAAAAAGTGCTTGTTCTGATGGTAATTTAAGCATTGACATGTTGATTCATGTTCCCAATACAAGTAAATATTTCTGGTATTTCTGTCCTCAGAACTGCTGCAGAGGGGAATGACCAACACCACCAATCTGGAGGGCTGGGTGGGCCATCCCCTTGACCCCATTGGCTGCCTTTTCGCCACCCTCACAGAGACGTGTCGAGTGGAGGATGACAATACCATGGATACTGGAGGTACACAATTATATGCTGTCATCGGGCTTCTGTCCTTTTACAACTCTCTGAGATGCCTTGGGCATTATTCGGTTCCTCGCTCAGCAACTGGCCTGTGTCTTTGAGAGCTTCATTCAGTCTGCTGGAGCCACATCTCCTCGCTCTTTACAATTGCCCTCCTATTCTGTGCAGTGTTAAGGGGTGCTATTGTATCAGAAAGGTCATTCTATCCTCTCAGTGGTGTAAAACGTATAAAATCAATCAGCATTTGCATTCCATACATCCCTCCCTGCTCAGGCCAATGGAAAGTGTCGACCATTGTATTCCTGTAATGAGGAACCCACAGAGAGGCATTGTGTCCCTGAATAATACTGGCAAATGGTACTGTGACTTGGAAGAGTTTGTTCATATCTGTGCGTTTGTCCTATTGTAGCACTCCCCTTTTGGCCATGGCACTGTAGCGGTTGTGTTGGGGTGTGTTTGCGTCTGTTGTGTAGTACACTGTATGTTTGTATATGTGTTAGAGAGCGTAGCTCTTTGTTTGACTCTGTTGCACAGTTGGAAACATCTGGCATGTGCTGAGATGGGGGCGGACTCTCGGTTTGAACCAATCAGAATGTCCGAAGGTCAGGATCTTAGCTTAGCAGGACCAGCAACAGCAGCTGCAGCGGCGGCCACAGCATTGTGGAAAGCCAAAACAATGCTCTCTCTAATCTCTCTGCTTTGCTACTTTGGCAATTTATTGTAAAGCAAAACCAAATCAGGATTGGACACCATAGCTTGGTTAAGTTGTTTTATATGGGTTTTTTATTATGATTGTGAAATGCCAATAGAGATGTTTTTTTTTTACAGTGTAGCCAGATGATGGTGAACCCATTGATCCCTGTCCGCTGCCTACTGCACAAACAGGATTGAACAGTATAAATTGCAAGGGGGATTTAAGTGAGCTGGTGTTGATGGTCTAAATTCTTACCAAACAGATGGTGTTTTTTTTTTCTTCTCAGCTTTCATGCAAACATCATCGGACATTTATATAGATGCCTTAGTCTGTAATGTTTTATATGTGGTGAAGTTTGTGGTCAGTCAGTAAGAATGTGTTTTTTTATTTATTTTTTTTATTAAAGAAATGCATTTATTTAGCAAAGATGCGTTTAAATTGATTAAAAAGTGACACTTTTATATTGTTACATTGTAGTAATATTTCACAATATTATGGTTTTTACTATTATTGATCAAATAAATACAGCCTTGGCGAGCAGAGACTTCTTCAAAAACAATTAAAACGTCTTATTGTCACCAAACTTTTGAATAGTAGTGTATATATACTTGCCTTATCTTTACCAGTGCAATTTATATTTGCTAAAATATAAACCTTTAACAAACACTACTTTGTGTCCTAATAGATTCTGGTGAGCCCAAGCCTCCAGTGTACCAGCATGTACCAGTCTGGGGATGTCCTGATGGAGGAGAGTCATACCTGGCGCTGGCGCTAGAGGTGGCGCTGATGGGTATGGGGCAACAGCGGCTGATGCCCGAGGGGCTGTATGCCCAGGACAAGGTGTGCCGAAATGAGGAGCAGATTGTGGCCAAGCTGCAGGAGATGGAGCTGGATGACGTATTGGTGCAGACACTCCGCAAACAAGCCATCCTCCTGTTAGAAGGTACAAACTCTCTTTGTTCTCAATATTATGCCCACTCTTTAACCTTGTGCTCTTGTCATCACCCCATAGGCAGTATGGAGTTATATATATGTATATGTGTGTGAGAGAGAGAGAGAGAAAGAGAGGGAGTGCTATGCCTGTAAAAAGATCTGCAGGCTGGCCTCTGCAGTGTCCCCAACTCCCTTCCCCAAAACAGGCCACCCTCCATCTGAGCCTCCCACTGACATGCGGTGTAACCTTAGAGGAGACATCTGCGCTGCTACTAGGGAGGACAGACTCTGTCAAAGCCCATGAGGCCTTGCCGCCTGTTTGCCTTCTCATCGTCCTCCCCAGCCATCCCAGCGATACGCTCGACTCAGATTTCTCTCTCTCTTGCTGTGCGTGCCCTCACTGACTCACTAGCCTCCTGTCCATCAAGCCTGACTCAACCCTGCAATCTGATAAGATGTAGAGCTCAGTTTTTATGTGGTCTTCTCTCTCTCTCTATCTCCCTCTATTTCTTTGAATGTACAGGTGGTCCCTTCAGTGGTCTGGGGGAGGTCATCCACAGGGAGAGTGTACCCATGCACACATTTGCCAAGTACCTATTCACTGCTCTCTTGCCGCATGACACTGACCTAGCGTATAAACTGGGCCTTCGTGCAATGAGGTAAGAATTCAGGCTTCACTTTACTGTTGGAATTTCTTCCAAAAATTGTCTGACATCCCTCGGAGTTCATGGTCTCACATTAATTCACATCAATACAGATCCACATTAAATAGACACCACTTTATTAAAAAACAACAACAAAAACACTTTTTTTTTTCATGTACTACTTACTCATGAAAACTTGGATCGAGCATTTGGATCACAATTTTAGAACAAATAGATATCAGCCTATCCAGGTGAGCTTTGAGTTGAACAGAAAGACAGCTATCCCATGCACATTTTCTGTGTATTAGCTTTGAGGTCTATGTTTGCTAGTGTCCTAAATGTTTACAAAATTCACTTTTTACACATTTGATATTGTAGGATTGAAAATAATCCAAGACATTTGAAATGATCTTACTGACTGATATTTGAACAGTGCTACATATTAAAGCTAAAAGAAAACTTGTCTGTAAATGACGCAATCATGCTGCGATTTGCCAAGTAATGTTTTTCTCATGTTTGTTATGTGCATTTTAAATGTGTGCATTGTTTTGACCTTTAATTATGGAGTACAGAACCTTAAATTAGATTGAATCTCCACATTGTGTGTGACTTACACTCTAGCTCCAGCCATATAAAGCCTTTATGGGACCTTATTGCTGTATATCTGCACCGAGGCATTATTATCTGAGTCTAGCTCATCACAGTCCTCACTAATACACAATCAATAGCACTGCTCCCTCTGTGCACCTTCTGTGAGTCTGAGCTAGTGTAGTGTTCACTCAGATAGGAGTAGCAGAGCATAGAGCGCTATTTCGAATTACTTGCATTCAGGCAGAGCTAGCAGAAACATGAGTACTGGTATGTGTGGAAGTAGCACTCGGTTTACTCGGACATGATTATCAGAATACGGAGTAAAAGGCTGTAGAAATCAGGGAATCGCAACAGAAAATTGGTTGTTGAGCTTATTTATTTGTCCTTTTATAGGCTATGTGAATAACTAGAGTATTATATGTGTGAATACAGTATAAACATGTTTACTGCAGGCTTCCAGTGCTGGAGTCCACGGCTCCCTCAGGTGACGTTGGGCACCCTCACCACGGCATCTCCATTGTGCCCAGCAGATACCCACGCTGGTTCACGTTGGGCCACCTGGAGTCTCAGCAGTGTGAACTGGCCTCCACCATGCTTACTGCCGCTAAAGGTGAGTGCTACACACGATCACTCATGACGAGTCACGTGAGGTTCACTTTACACAAACTTTTATGTGCTGTGCCTATGTTTAGCTAAGAGAAGTCTGTTTTGTGTCTTAGGTGACATGTTGAGATTGCGGACTGTTTTGGAGGCCATTCAGAAGCACATCCACTCCTCTTCCCTCATCTTCAAATTGGCTCAGGATGCATTTAAGATCGCCACTCCGGCAGACAACCCTCCTGACATCACGCTGCTCAATGTAGCGCTGGAGCTCGGCCTCCAGGTAAATCTAAATGGATCCTTATGTGATGTCTGGTTTGACTGTTCATCAGTGTGTCTGATTACATTTTTGATCTTAGACCAACTATCCCAACATGTAAAGTCATTTTAAAACATTAATTTATTGGACATCCAATAAGCCCACATAGGTTTTCCCATCATCAACCCCCCATACCTTCAATTTCTCTCTGCATATAAAACTGTTTTGAGCCTTTTTTGATGTTTACACAAGATGTCCAGTTTAAACAGATGTGCATATTATGTACACTTTCATTCAAAAAATTGGTGGTTGTTAATGACTTTTTTAGAAAGAAGTCTCTTATGCTCACCTCACCAAAGCTGCATTTATTTGTTAAAAAAAAAAGTTTAAAAAAGAATTGTGAAATGGTATTACAAATTATAATAAATTCTATTTTATGTATTATTTTAAAATGTAATTTATTCCTAGTTTCAGTGTTATGATCATTCAGAAATCATTCTAATATGATTTTCTGCTAAAAAATATTTTATATGCTGAAAACGGATGTGCTGATATTTTTGTGTAAATGTGAAAAAAATAAAACACATTCAGGAATCTTTGTTAAATATAAAGGTCAAAAGAACAGCATTTATGTCAAATAATAGAAATATTTTGTAACATACATGTCAATTTAATTTAACCTTGCTGAAGTGTCAATTTGTTTTATTTTTTAAAGTACTGACCCAAAGCCTTTGAACAGTAGTGTAAAGAATAATTTCTTTTATAGTCTGGTTTTATTTCTGGTAGTTGTGTTTTGATGTAAATATACTCTTGTATATTTGTTCCAGTACACTATTCTGCATCTTTTGTGTGTCCAATGTGATATGATATTTCTCTGCAGGTGATGAGGATGACCCTTTCCACACTCAACTGGAGGCGTAGGGAAATGGTCCGCTGGCTAGTCACGTGTGCTACTGAAGTCGGTCTGTATTAAGCAACACTTTGATTTTCATGTTTAAATTAACAAGACATTCAAGACACTGACATGCACTTTTAATATTTTTGTCTTTTTAAAATGTCACGTAAAAGCTTTATTCTGACGGAAATCGTATCCGTCCTATTTTGGCTAAATCAAACTAGACCTAGATTGTTGCAATGGGTCTCATTCATGAAACATTCGTAAATATACGAGTAAATATGAGAGTGATTTGCTCGTAAAGAGAACTTCCCGAAAACTCTTCTCCTGATTCACAAATCCTTCGTAAATGTCAGATGTGATAGTAAAATGTGTGTATGTGCTAATGAATTCCAACCAATCGTAAATGGGATGCGCG
>JAOTRC010000039.1:14572642-14589494 GCA_027497675.1 Cyprinella lutrensis
AATTACTGAACTTAAATATACAAGCTTGATAAAAATGATCATTTTAGAAGAAAATTTCAAATGGCATTTAGAGGCTTGTGCATCTGAACTCTTCATATATATTTTTTTTTCTTTTTTTTTTTCTTTTAATTTGTATTTAGTTTTGTGTTCCATGGAAAAAACATAACAGCAAATAGATTTGGAATTAAATCAGTGAAACAATTATGACAAAATGACAAAAAAAAATTGCAGAACTATACCATGCCATAAACATTAAGCATGCAAGTCTGATACAATACAATGTACTGAATAACAAATAGGCAACTTACGCTCTCTTCACTTTAGCTCGTCTGTTCCCTGGAGGTTCATCATCATCATCGCTCTGATCCTCATCGTTAGATCTGTTCTTTATGGGTTGTCCACTCCGATTATTCAATGGCGCAGAGGTCTGTTTCATGTTGCCATCTGAAATCACACACTTTCACTTTAACAATGATAATAGCCACGTTATCATTATAAAAAAAGCGTGTCTGGGTCTCATACCGCCTGATGTATACGGCATAAGAGTCGCTCCAGCATTACAAAAAAGGCTGCTGTTTAGATGGCATCAGTCATGGCCCGCCAATCAGGATGACAAGAGCCAATTTTAGAGCGATTGTGAGTGGATTGTGATCAACTCGTGCACCCAGGAGCCTGCGCTCTTTACATGTACAGGCATTAAAAATGCATAGGCCAAAGTCACATGCTCCTTTCATTCAACATCTGACATCTTTTGATGTGATGCATTAAACATTCAGGCAGAGCCAAGCTTAGGCTGCAAAAAAAGAACTCTGGGGAAAACGATCTGCTTTAGCCTTTTACACATTGAGTGAACAGAACTGTGGCTTGCTATCTTGGTGATTCCAACAGTGCGGTGATGACATCATGAGCTGAGCATATTGAGCAGGCCAACTCCAAGAAAGCAGTACAAAAAGTCAAAATGACACCTTAATTGTCTGCTTTTTTTACTTGCCTAATACACACCTTCTGTTCTCTTACTTTTGCAACCCTATTAATTATTTTTAACCTCTTGTTTTATCTGAAATACCTCTGATTACAAAAAGTTAAGAGACTTTAAAAACAACAAAAAACTCAACAACATTTAATATATATATATTTTTTTTACTTTGTGATCCTCTGCAGGGCTAATAAAAAGTGTTCTTCAACTTGGATTTTTATATTTTAATATCACAGCAGAAAACTAAAATGCAGGTTTGCTATTTCTTCCTCTCATCAACACAATCAATACTCTAAATATGCTTTATGTGTGAATAAATGCATAAGATATAAAGATACTTCAAGCTTGTGATGTACAATATAACGGTGACCATATCGGTATCGGTCAATTTATGTTTATTTTTAATGACATTGTTATCGACCTAATAAGAAAATTTGGCCAATATATTAAAGCAGATAAATAGATTATTTCCTTCAGCTGAGATGCGCAATGTCTGCCATGATTGCTTGAAATATTATTGTAATCAATTAAAAAATTAAAATGAATTAAAATATTCTAAGTTGTTTATTTCTAATAAGTTTAAAAATACGTCGTCATGTCATTCTGAATGGCAGAAAATATAACGCACACAATAAGCCCATGCTGTGACTGACAGAATAAATCTTAACTTATTACATCTGCACTAGATTCAATATTCTGAAAGTGGGTCATGGAGCAGGAAGGCGTTGACATATTTGGGTTTAGCATCACCACAGGCCACATAGCTGATAAACAAAGAGGTCTTGAAAATACATGCACCAACCTGAAGTGTCAGTGCAGCCTCTACGTGAAGATGACCTTTTGCGGTTTCCACCATCACAGGGCTCATCAGCACAGTTACAAACCAAAGACTGCTGGTGGCCATCATCGCTGTCAACTTCCTCAGTCAATAAGCTCAGGCTGCTTATGAGATCTGTAACACTGATTGCGTTCGCCTGCGATCTTTCTTCCGTCTGATTCTTGAGTTCCTCTGTTTCTTCATGGCTGCCCTGATATTCCTCAGCAGCAGTGGTTGTGCTATAGGACTCGTCCACCGTCCAGCCTTGGGCGGCCCAGTAGTGAAACTGTTCCCAGTAGTACTGGTATGCTTGTTGGCAGTGCTCGTCCCAGTCTGCCTCCGAGCGGGAACATTCCTGCTCTGTACTGTTGGAATTTTCAGGATTTTTCTCCAGCCAGCTCTGCCACAGCAGACCCTCCCCTTGCTGCTCCCAGTACCTCAGCCAGGCCACCTCTGACATGGGACACGTCTGTTCAGCGGGGGTCTCAGCGATGTCACTCACCGCACACTGCTGTTTCTGCTCATCCTCGTCTGTGTCGGCATAATCTGGGGGGGTTTCCGAGTGCTTGATGCTTCTTTTGTTCTTCAGTTTCGCTAGGCCCTTAAAGATGAGACAAAATCATTAGTTTTGGCCCATAGCCAAGTCATTTCCTAAAGTAAATGGTGTAAAACTTAATATTCTTTAATGACAATTTGCAAAAAAAAGCTTCACTGCACTGGATAATCCAAAGACTCACAGGCCCCGTTCACATCTAGGCATTTACAAGTGCATATATACTGTAAAAAGCCAGGTGTAAATAAACCCGAGACACATTGTATCCAAGACACATTATGATCAGACCACTGACCTACGTGAGACGAATGAGTAAATGCTAACACTTTTTTACATCATTTGCCAACACAATCCAGTTTAAGAATGTCTAAATAGTATTTGAATACAAATTGAACGTTAATGCCAGGTGTATCAGAACCCTCACAAAGATAATGGTTACATTATAAAAGATAATTAGTTGAATTTTCAGCATCATTATGCCAGCCTTCAGTGTCACAAGCTCATTCAGAAATCCTTCCAATATGCTGATTTAATGCTTCAGAAACATTTTCAGACACTATCATTCAAAAGGTTGGGTAAAAGTTACATTCAAAAGTAGTAGTAAAGACATTTATAATGTTTTATAATTCGAGTAAATGCTATTTATTGAACTTTCTATTCATCAAAAAAATCCTGAAAAAAATGAAAATCCACAAAAATATTAAGTAGCAAAAAATTGTCAACATTGATCATCGGAACCATTATTTATAATTGAGCAGCAATAATAGTTGAGCACCAAATAAGTGTATCAGAATGATTTCTGAAGAATCATGTGATAAAATTCAGCTTTGCCATCACAGGCATAAATTAAACATATTAAAAATAAGTTATCTTAAATTGTAATAATATAATATTACTTTTTACTGTATTTTTTATGCAGTCTTTGTATGCAGTCTTGGTGAGCATAAAATACTTATATTATTGTTATGATAAATCTTAATTATTCCAAAAATTGGTAGTGTATATAAATATCTAAAGTCCACAAGACAGTAGAACGTCCCAATCATGGTACAAAAATGCGCTCAAGAGCACCCCCTATGTGGCTGACAGGCACACTCAATGCAGACTCTAGCATGGACATCACAGTAGTCTACTAGCAAGTAGTCAGTGCACCGACATGACCCCAATTTATGGAGGACTACAGGAGCTGGGGGTTTGGGGCAAGGATTTTCAAATAAATATTATAATAATAGGCAATATTCTCAAAAAATGGACAGCCATAATTCCCAATAACTTCAAGGTCATCATGCATCCAACAAACATACACTTCTCCTCTGTTCTGATGAACTGGCGAACTCCACAGGAAGCCCCAAACTGGCCATAAGCATGGTCTCTTCATCAACAATGGCCTCTTCCTCCTCCTCTTCCACAGAACAATTTGAATTCTCCAAAAGCTCTTCCTCGTCAGCTTCAACATCTAGTGAAAACATAACACCCATATTGTAAATGTAATGCTTGTTTGTCTCATTTTAAATCTTAAGTTTTGTTGAGAACCATTGGGCAAAATTCAATGTCAGCTAGTTGATGTGCAAATGATCATAATTCTTCATAATCAGAAATGAACAGGACAACTGTACCTTGATTGTCAATCTGACTCAGAATGGCTTTAAAATCTGACCGGTACAATTCTCGATCACTGTGGAAGAAAAATAAGAGAAGTTGTGTTTTGATAACAGTAAACACAGGCAAGAAACCATCTTATGCTTGAATGTTTTTCAGCAGGACTGCATATAAGGACAACAACTGAAAAATGGATCTGCTCCAAGTAACAGGTAGTGACTGATAACCCGAGGGTGTCACACTGACCACTAGGTTGACATGGTACATCATCTTAAAGGGATAGTTCACCCACAAATGAAAATTCCACCCATCATCATTTACTCACCCTCAAGTTATTCCAAACCTGTATGCATTTCTTCTACCAAACAGTTGATGGACCCATTGACTTTGAAAAATTAAAAAAAAAAAAAAAAAAGAGAGAGAGAGAGTAGGGGGCCCATAAACTGTTGGTCACTGACACTCTTCAAAATATCTTCTTTTGTGTTCATCAGAAGAAAGAAATTGATGCAAGTTTGGGACAACTTTATGGCGAGTAATTGATGACAGGATTTTCATATTTGGGTGAAATATCCCTTTAACTGGTCTACAAGTCTAGCCAGTGTTCTGTTGTCTCATTTTTAGGCACGTTTCTGCTGCTCAGACCAGTTAAGGCCAGCTGAGTAATTTTCAGCAAGTAAGCATCGGTGCATTAAATTCTAACTTTCGTACTAACACGCTTAATAAAACTGCATACACATTAACATTATATCAGTTGATCAAAACGCAATCTTGTTCAACACAAATACATACTTGACGTAAGCTCTGGAGCACAAGCAATGTATTGTCATCTCTCTTTCTTCACCCTGGTAGAAGATGATATCAGCTAGAGGAACGACATTAAGCTTGCCGTAATTAATCATAATAGACTGATAGAACCATGAGTGACACCTGTCAACAGAATCTACCCGAGACTTTGCTACAAACCTTATAATCGCTCTTTTACACAGACATTACAAATAAAAACGACAGCGAAAAGCTACATATAAATATACTGATGGATTAAAACGAGGAAGATTAAAAGCATTACAAAATCGATCTAATTTTATACACACGTTTACGACTCGTTCGCTGTGCGAGTTTCCCCCCTCGTGTTTTGGAAATTCCCCGTCAAGTTAAAAGACTTTCAATAGATTTACAATTCTAAAATGGCTTTTATGAGGGCTTGGACTTTTATTATGAAGTTTTGGGGACGGTCACGGACGTTGACGAGATGGGTTTCCTGTTTGTGTCACATGTAAAGAGAGCCGGTTCAGTCGAGAAGGAAAACATTATTGAGGGCAACAGTATCTATTTAATCGAGGTTTCGGCATGTAAGTAGATTTGAGAAATGCTTATTTTAAAAGGTTTTAATAAAACATTGGCTTTTCGTGGCATTTAGAAGAAGTGTCATTTAGTGGCGACAGCTTTAAAAACGTAGCATTTGGGGTTATAAGGTTTGCTTATCTATGATCGGTATTCAATGTTCAAGTGCAACGTAAAATACAGTTACGCATTTCCGTGTTATCTTTCATGCACTTGACAGTGTTCATTTACATTTTAAATTAACATTGACGTTTGTACAGCAGTCTCATCTGTGACTGAGTGTGAATGAGCAGGTATAACTTGGCTGTCAATGTCATTTCATTTTAGTGCACCGATGTGAGGTTGGTATGTTTGGTCAAGAAACATATTTCCGCTGGAGAAGGTTCGTGAGTTGTTACTTTTAAATATATCTTCTTTCGATACAGGTGTTTTATAAATCTATCAAATGACTATAATTTGACTTGTGAGTTAAAGCTGAAGTGTGTAAAGCTGAAAATATGTTGATTGTTGTCACTTATTTGCCATTTGTTGGACAAACTAATAACCCCGCCCCAAACTCATACTATTGGTCAAGTCCCGTGACTTAAGAAATAAGGAGTGCATCTTTTAGAGTCAGATATTACAGATACAGACAGATAAACTCTATTTTCAGTGTTGTTAAAAAAAAATGTTTTCATATCCTGATCTTAATATCAGACAATTTGTGTCTTTCATGTTCAGGTTTGCCCTTTGGCAGAGTGTTGCCTTGCTCAGCACATCTGCCACTGGGAGAGGCTAACAGTTAAGCAGCATGTCCAGTGGGAATGAGTCCTGCCTGTTTGAGAATGGATCCATCAACCTCCTCTCCTGCTTAGTTCATGTGTGGGAGAATTGGGCAGGGCTCGGGAAGCTCGAGGACTTCCTCAGTTTCTTGGAGTATTTGGTCTGGGTTTTCACACCTCTGGCAGTGGTCTTCATCCTGCCATTTCTTATAGTTATCTTCCTCTATCTATCAATACTCTTCCTCCATGTGTACAAACGCAAGAACCAGCTGAGGGAAGCTTATTCCAATAACCTGTGGGATGGTGCGAGGAAAACTCTGGCGACCCTGTGGGATGGACATGGAGCTATTTGGCATGGTGTGTAATGGATTTGGCTTGTTATCTGCATTTATTGAGATGTGGATTGTTATCTGGTTTAAATTGAATTCATTGAAGTGATTCATTGTGGTCATATTTTGCATCTACTGTGCTGTTAATTTGATCTCTGAGTGATAGACGGGAATTAGTCACAGCATAATTAAAAAGTGATGTCTGACATAATGTGATTTTTTTTAACCTTAAAGAGTTTTATCTTTTTTTGCACAATTAATAATGGTCCCGCTCAGTCTTTATAAAGCGGAACATCTAAATAACGGTTTTGACGGATTTACATGATCCTTCGGAAATCATTCTAATAAGCTGATTTTGTGTTCAAGGAACATTTTTATTCCATTGTCAACAATGTTAAACCATTGAGAAGCTTGATAACTGAAATAGAAATCTTTATTTACAATCACTTTTGGTTACAAGTGTCGTAATGTGTCGTACTTCACAAAAAATGTTGAATCATTTTCCCCTGATTAAGTATACATTTTGTGACAGGTTATGAAATCCATGGTTTAGAGAAGATTCCAGATGAAGGACCTGCTCTCATAGTCTACTATCATGGGGCGATTCCTATAGACTACTATTATTTCTTGGCAAGTCTTATCATTCAGAAGGGAAGGACTTGTCATTCGGTGGCTGATCATTTTCTGTTCAAGGTCCCAGGTAAAAACAACTCGCATATTGTAATGAAGTGATCAGTCAGCCTCGTTTTGCTCATGACAGAGCCATTACTCAGAACTTAATTTCATTGTGATTCACTGAATTTTGGGATAAAACGTGTCCTAAACCTTGATCTGCCATTAGTTTTTAAAATAGCGACATTTCATTCTTTCTTTAACACAAATAATTTCATTTAAACATAAATATTAATGTGTATATTATTTTCAAGAAATACTGCATAAGTTAGTCTGTCTTTTCTATTTTACCTTCAAGTGCGGTCAACAAGGTCACACACACACTCTGGTGAGATTTTCAATTTTTCTAGACTTAATTGTGCTTCTATTATCTGTGTAATGCCCATGGCAGGGTTTAAGCTCCTCTTGGAAGTGTTTAGTGTGATCCATGGACCGCAGGAGGAGTGTGTGAAGGCTCTGCGGAACGGCCACCTTCTGGGCATCTCTCCTGGAGGAGTACGGGAGGCCTTGTTCAGCGATGAGACGTATCCTCTGATCTGGGGCAAACGCAAAGGATTTGCACAAGTGGCCATTGACTCTAAAGTGGTAAATGACTGTCCCTCTTATTCTTCTCCTTTTATACTCCTTTCATACAGAGTATGTTTTGTCCCTACAGCCAGTTATACCAATGTTTACTCAAAACTTGAGGGAGGGATTTCGCTCTCTTGGAACATTAAGTGAGTCTTACAGAAAACATAGTTATAAATAGTACTCTAAATAGATTACAAATCAATATGAAAGAGTTAAATGAGTCAATCTTCAATTCATCTCTAAATTCCTTCAGGATTTTACCGATGGGTGTATGAGAGGTTTCGTCTGCCGATAGCACCGATCTATGGAGGATTTCCAGTCAAATTTCGCACCTACTTGGGTGACCCCATTCCATACGACCCCAAACTCAATGCAGCTGAGCTGGCTGAAAAGGTAGGACTCCTTAGACCTCTAGGTTAGTTTTTGTAACTCTCTTAGTCCTGTAAAGGTCTGACTTTTTCTTGTATTTGCTGAGCTGGTGTTTTGCAAATCGGCAAGAGGTTCTAACCTCTAGACTGTCCCGACAAGCCCTGACCTATTGTTGAGTACACAACATACATTAGTGCCATTTGTTTACACCGTCCCCTAAGGGCACGCTCCACCCTAGAGTTGTGATCACCATTCATCACATTTGCAGGTGTACTGAATCTGCAAAGTGAGAGAATGCTTGTATAACCATGGATATCTCAGATTGGTATCTATTAGTGAATAAAGTTTGGTGTGTAATTTTTTTTTAAAAGAAAAATCCGTTTATAAGAACAATAGCCGAATAGCCGATGCATGCTACTATCGGGTAATAACAACCTTCTTTAAAACTTGATGAAATGTTTGTTTTCAGAATGGATATAGGAGATGTCAAAGTAGGGTTTTAAAATTTTACACCTTTTTATTAGAGATGCTCCTATAACCTCATTCTAGGACTCGGAACGGTCGTCACTAAATTTGGCCGATCTCATGAACCGATTGCAATTTAATGACATAAAACCGTAAGAAATTGCCACTGATGTGCATGTGCTTTGTGACTTCGCAAAACATTAGTAAACCATAGTACATCCTTGATTAGAGCAGGTTGTCTCGATTCAAATGAGCCACATGATGCGTTGATCATGAGAAAACACACTGAAATTTATTTTGATTTCTAATTTTTATATATATATATATATATCTATAACGTTTTATATCTATAACGTTTGTCAACCTATAATACCTTTTTAGTTTTACTATGAAGATTGTCATGTTGAATTCATGCATCTGTTGTATTGGGGTTTGTTAACGATTGACTTTGTAAAGATCTCATATACAGTGTATTTTCTTCAATCCAACCCATCTTTTCAGGTGCAACAGGCAGTCCAAGCACTAATCGACAAACACCAGAAAATACCTGGAAACGTCCTCCGAGCACTATTGGAGCGATTCCAAAGGGAACACAAAGATTAGCACACTTGCCTTCTCTGACTGAACATATATGCTTCAAGTTCAAGCATTCAACTGAATATTGGAGATATTATATGATATTGTTACACCATGAGATTAGTAACTACTGATGATATAGTGGACGGATCAGCATATATATCAATGTTGCATATCAAATAATGGTGCGTGTTTTTGTAATATCTGGTTACATGTAGTTTTGTGCATGTTGAAGTGTTTTTTTTGTGTGTGTGTTTGTGTGTGTGAATGTTATTATTTTATTTTTTAATTTGCAACTTTGGTTTTAATCAAAGGACCACTGCCAAAAACTTTGACCACAAAGCCTTTGGTTAGTATTTTTATGTCCTTTTAAAAAAAACAGCATTCTGTCCTGGAAATCGATAATATAAATAAATGTAGGTTCGGGAGGCACCTCGTTATTCAGTACTGTCAATAATCGTTATGAACGTTTCCTCTATTTCTCTCATTCTCCCACATAGGAACGTTACAGGTAGTTCGAGGAGCAGGTGAACTCGTGAATTACCTCCTGAAGGAATTAATTCAAAATTGTGGATACTGTGATTTTTGGGGAATTTTACTAAGCACACTTAATAATGATGAGAGATACATGCTTGAACGTTTGTTGTATGATGATGAATACTAAACACGTTTTAGTCTAATATCTATGTATTAACGGTCAGTGGTGAACTGCTGTCTATTTAAGCATCAGTTGATTCTGGTTTACCCTGCTCTCAGAGCTTAATAAAACATTGATTATAAAAATAAGTATGCAACTGCTAATGACTTTTATAGAGGCAGCATACAGGGCTTTAAGAATTCAAGAAGTTTAGTAACATTCCTGAAATTTATGGACTTTATGGAATTAATAGACAATAAATGCTATTTCAAGCAGTAATCAAATCTGATCAGTGTGTAAATAAATGGTTGTAAATGTATAATTTCATAAGAGATTTGTATTATTCGCAATAAAACTGCATATTCCTATGGATTCAGTGTTGGTAAAACCGTTTTAATGCACTTTTGTGCTCCTCTGGGAGAAAATGTATTGTGTGTGATCAAATGTCAGCATGAGCACAGTCTTCGTCACAGTCTTAAGATCTCTGTGCACATCCGGTGTTTGGTGCATGATATGCAAATGCCCTATTGCTATTTATAAAACTGGTTTGGTATTGACTTACAGCATCTGTGCTTCCATTGTAAATCCCAAACTCTTGGAGAGTAATAATAATTTACTATTCATGATTTTGTATTGGATTATATATGCTTCTAATTTTCCTTCAGCCTCTCCAAGAGTCTCTTCAAATGGAGGAGTGAATCCTTAAATCATACGAGTTGTGAGAATACATATTCAGACAAACTAATCACCAAGCATTTGTGACAGACTGTCTCAGAAAAGCTGCATTGCTCATCACCATTGCTTTCCAACCTTGAAATAGTCACTGACATTCTGAAAATTCAAATGGATCTTATTCACACATTAACTGCGAATCCAAAAGAAGTTTGCAAGGAAGTCTAACAAAATGACCACAGTGTACTTTATTAAATGAATTTGGTACTTTGTGTTGCATTAGAATCAAATAAAAATTTACAAAAATCCAATATGTACAAAAAATGTAACGTTCTTTTTGTTTTTTGTTTTACTCTTCAATTTACAATAAAATCAGATAACAGATTTGATGCATTTTACGCACTTCAGACTTTCATCACATGGTACAACTTAAGAGACCAATAATAAGCAGTTTTTTTTGTTTGTTTTTTTGCTCTTTTTTATGTCATTTAATACATCACATACACCACACTATTTTATCTGTAATTACGTCATATAACTGCCGATCTCTAGTCAATAGACACCCTTCACGATCAGGACTCAGAAAGGAATGTTCTTTTACACATGTACATTTGCATACATTTATTTACAGTTAAATAGCCTTTTGCAAGTCACTATGGAACTTCCGTTGTAACTGAGATACCAGTAAAGTCTGTACATCATATAGGAACGCTGAACCGAACACCACCGAGTTCATTCAATTACTGTGCTTGTACTAATATCGTGCTTTATAAATAACCACTGATTATCATTTATCTAAATGTAAATGTCTTTTTTCCCCTCCATCTATTGTATTCTAGTTTATCTATCTATGTCTACAGGTGAGGGAGGATCATCAATTTGTATTCAACAAAAGAAAGCTTCTCAAAAAATGCAAGTGCCACTTCATTTCAGCTCTTCGAGTCATTCAGTTTTCGCTAACTGATATTACAATTAAAAATGCTCACAATCGTGTAACAGTACGGCCTGTGACCCGTGACAATTTGGGTCGACGTTTTGATTGTTTGTCTGCATATGCTATTTCGCCTCAGTCTGCTTTCTTTTTGTGTCGCTTTGCTTGCAGTAGAAGCACAGTAAGTACACTAATCGATAATGCAACGTCATTATACTAGCACGACAGTAACCGGAGCATCGTATGCATGACTAAAACTAAACCAAAGGAAACAAACAGAAAATGTCAAGAGTAATGAATCCACAAAAAGGCGAGCGTCGGTTAAGGCAAATAAAACTGAACCAGCTTGCATGAATTCAATGTTCTCCTGCTGTGAATAATTGTAAAATAAGTCCTGTAGATTTGAGCCGAGCTCTACTGATGTACTGGTAATAAACAGAACAGCCTTCAACTCCTCTGTTCATCCACTGGGACTCCATTGCAATAAATTCCATCATATCAACCAGAGCTGGAGAGTGGTCTGTTTAAAATACCGCTTTGAGGTAGGTTACAGGTATGAATTAAAGTTTCCAGAGTGAAGAAATGGTGGGCTATGAAACCACATTTACTGATAAAACACAAATATAAAACGTAAAGCTGGAAGTGCAAAATAAAAATACATAGTTTCTGATTAGCTTGTCATGTGCAACATGTAGTAGGATGTACGAACCTCTTTAAAATGTGTGCGTAATCCGCATGAATAGCTTCTTGATGTTTGGCCAAATTCACACTCCCTGCTAGCAAAGATTAGCTGTCAGCATAACCAAACGTGTGCACAGAGTGATATTTAAACGTTTTATATTTTTTCTTCTTCACAGTAACGTTTAGGTATTTAAATGGAATAAAACGCCAATAATAAAGTAAACTAACGTTAAGTAGGTTAGCTGATTACCTTAAAAATCCATGGATATCGTAGTCAGTTCTTACGGCCGTAACGCTTTCTCAGACAAGCGGATGCGATGAGACCTGTTTTCCGGTTTGGTCACGTGGCGCTCGGCATAAAGTTCATCAATTTATAGATTTCTTTTTTATTACTTTTATTTTGACTATAAGTTTTAATCAAAATGTCATAACTGGGTATTCCAGTTGATACAAAAGACCTCTCTCTCTAGTGACGTAGGCCTATGCTAGACTTGTGTTCGTCTGCTTCTATTTTGAGTGCAAAATCCAGTCAACAACCAATGTATAGGACCAAGTCCTACATTTTTTTTTTCTTTTTTACTAATCCATTACATTTGTGTCATAATACGGAAGAAAAAATCAGCAGCTACTTCCGTTTCACTAGGACTTTGATAGTATTAGCATTGCTAATAATTTGTGGTGAATTCAGCATAACATCAATCGCACACACAGCCTTTTTTAGGTAAAGACCTTGATTCATTCCCCTTACTGAACGTATTGCATTGCATTGAGTGTTTTAAATTCATGTAATATTTCAACATTAAAAAATTATCGAGGACTCATACCTGTAAAATGGCTGGATGAAGATGAATATGTCACCAAACATTAAGCCAGTGTTGCCGTTAGTAAGCTCCTCTTAATCAAATTAACCAAAGCACAGTATGCAGCATGCTTGGGGTATCACTGAAACAAAAATATCATGTTATTATGGAAAAACAAAAAAAAGTGGAATGATTTTCAAAAATCATTGATACGTAATATCACAGACATTTGCAATGTAACACTCGTTTTCTTTCTTGTGTAGGTGGTGGAGCAATTTAAATGTGAAAATTGCTAAATACGTGTGCTAACAAGTTTTTTTGTGTGCTCTGACTACAGGGGACAGGGCTATTAAGATTTCTTTTTTTTTTTTTTTTCCAAGAGACAAAGCATCATCATCCATCACACAGAGAAATAAAAGTATAAGACACGTTTGGAAAAAAAAAGAAAAAAGGATGTGTTAGGAAAATTGCAAAATAGCTAAAATATACAGGTCAACGTTTCACTGTGGTACTGGTTATAGATTCATACGATCTCATCTAAAAAATTTTTCCTGTTCTATTTTCTTTCTTTTTTTTAATTTGCAACACAATTAGGATCTTCATCTGCAAGCGTGCAGATCGCTGCGGGCTAAAACAACTACGCTTTCAGTTCATTTGCCACCGATGGTGGGACGTTACAACACTTCAGGAGTGTTTTTCAAAGTTACAATAAAACCCAAATTACAGATCATTTTTGACCAACTGAAGCAAAACTAATCTAAATGTCCTATATCAGTCATCTCCACACACTTAAATGGCATTAAGCAAAATAATGTGCACCTTGAAAATCCACCAAAAAACAAAAGAAAAACAAAAGAAAATGTATATAAAATGTTACACATAAAACATTTTCCCCCCAACATTTTCAAAATCTCAAACTATCCACAACAGGCACATCTAGCTTCTGTCGCAGTGAAATTTCAAGTTGTCTCTCAACGTAAGTGTAACAACCACCGAATAAATTCTTCATTGTGCTGAGACTCCTTCCTGTCACAAGTTTTGTGCTTGTTCTCTTTTTCTGCCCTCACCTCCACGTCTCCATGAATGCCTTTGGATATTTGACATAAAGACACAGAGAAGCACTTGCAACTGAACGGAAAGTTTAAAACTCCAACACTTTCATATATAAAAGGATGCTTTTGGCAGATTTAAAGATACAGTGCTCTTTTAGGCAGATGTGATGTGTTGAATGGTAGGGCCCGAAGTGTCATTCTGAGCACATTAGCTAGTCTGTGCTGTGTCACAGACTAGTTTTCCCTGACACTTCGATTTGTAGACCGTGAGTTGGCAATTGAAGTGCCCCATGGAGAAAGTCTTGATTACACTTCGCGGCTTTCAGGATGAATTGAGGTATTGAGGACCCCGTTTATTGTTTATTACTCGCTTTTCTGTATTGACACAGCACACAAAACATAGACACACCAAAACCTGACCCAGGTTGGCCTAGAAGAACACTGTATCTTTAACCTAGAAGATGAAGTGCACCCTGGTTCTGTCGAATACAGTTTGGCAGACACTGAATTTGGTGGTCTGTGCCCTCCACTTTGCTGTGAACCAAACGGATCCTTGTCAGCCCACAGCGGTGAGGCGAATGAGGCCAGATCGCCAAAGGGAGCTGCCAGGAAGTGTTCACTTGGCTTATTGTCTTCTCCTAAAGAAGAAAACGAGCATGTGTTCTACCTGTTTTGTCATCCCAAGTGGCTTGGACTCTTGTGATGGTCACATACTTTCTTTTCTTAGCGTTTTTCTTTGTATAGAATTCAAGTAGATGGTTGAAATGCTGCCCTGTTTATATATACAGTTTGTGGTCAAGCCACAGTTCAGCGTGAAGTCAGTGAGAGCGGAGCGTTTGGCACTGGTACTGTACAGAGCTGCTGATGAAACACTACTTATAGGTTACAGCACCCTAAACAAGGACGTCTCGAGTCTAATCGGCATTTTTTTTTTATGCGTGTACCATTAATTTGATATTTGGACCACTGTTTCTTCAGGCCGTTTCATTGCACTGGATGCTTGGTTTCAAAGGGAAAGGCCTTTGTTTTGCAGTTACCGTAAGAGACAACCTGTGAAGTGTTCTGGATGTCCTCTCGCAGTTTGTAGGCATTGGTCCGAGGACTATCAACTCTTGGAATGGAGAGAGGGGTTAGTGGTCTATATCAGCCAGTGCGATGAATTTTAGAAACCCAGATATTCCCTGACACGACAGAAGTAATAAAAAATAAAATGCAATGAGAGAACGGCTTAAAAAAGATCGATTATTCCATCCGTCCACAAATATGTTGTGCCTATATTGGTTTGTCCATGACAATCAACATCATGGCTAGATGCTATGTACGCTAGAAACGTTATTGCCACAGTCCTGCTGTTTATTCAAGTGGACGGTAGTGTATTCATGTTCGTGTGTTTCCACAGCGCAGGCTACAAGGTGGTCTCGTACTCCAGACGCTCTTGAACCAACATGTCGTCTTTATACTGCAGGCGCGGGGGGGTCGGAGACGAGTCGATGGCCAGGATGGCTTTACGTATACTCCTGTCCAGCACATGCCTCTCCCAGGCAGGATAGCGGTTCCTGCACAAGTCTATTTTGATGACCGTCTCCTCAAGGCGCGGGGCTCGGGAGGAAGGTGTGGAGGGCGCGGTGGGCCGCACCTGAAAGACAGGCACGCAGCCGTCCCGCTCGCTGTACTTTGCTTCGCGGTCAGCGTCCCTGGCCAGCGTGCCTCCGCGGTTGGAGCGCAGGGAGTTGGTGGCACCCTCAGGGGGCAGCATAAAGGTAGCAGTGGGGTCCTCCAGCTGGACCAGGCTAGCCGAGCGGCCGAAACGCGGCCCGTTGGGATGAAAGAAAGTGTAGTACATGAGCATGAAGACAATGCCGGTGAAGAAGCTGGAGAAGATGACGCACAGGGCGGGCACAGCGAAGGCGTCCGTGCTGGGTGGTGAGCGATACAGGTACCACAGCGTGCTCAGGGCCGTGTTCTCACACAGGATCATGAAGTAGTAGATGAAGAGGCGGAAGCGGGTGCGTCCCTCTTTCACATTAAACCAGCTGAAGATGTAGATGATGCCCACCACCATGTCAAAGACAATCTCCTCCCACTTGGTGATGCAGAATTCGGTCTCGCAGTGTACGATCCAGAAGGTCATAATGCACCAGTGCAGCACAATGAAGATGCCGAAGTAGAGCTGAAACACAGAGGCGAAGAGAGCGAAGGTCACCACGCGAGCGGCAATGGTAAAGAAGTGCCAGCAGAACTGAATGATGACGGCAAGGTAGCTGACGGGCTTCTTGTCATCTCGGGAATCGCGCAAGGCCTTCTGGTAGGAGGCCAGAGCCCAGGCAAGTGACACCAGAGAAGCAGCCGCTGTCATCCCTGAAATAAAGGAGAGAAGCATCGGTTATGGTTTTCATGTCAATCCACCGAGGAAATAGGGGCACATATAGAACAACACAGAATGTATGTGGAGCATGTAAGTAAATATGACATTGCTCAGATTTCTTACACTGACACATGCCAGGTGTAAATTTGTATTAAAAGCGACAGATAACAGAATTATTTTTATTATCTCTTTTCAATTTTTCTGTATAGATTTTTTTGTTTTACCTGGCCTAGATTTTCAGTCTGAACCTATGAAAATCCATTATAAAATTCTGAAATATTACATACCATAAACATCTTTAGAATGGTGTGAAGTAATAATTTCACTATTTGTGTAAAATAAGTCATTTCCACTCAAACCAACACATTTTACACCAATAAAGTTTTATCACTTGTTTACCAAAGAGAGAAACACTGAACAGCTTGAGATGAAAGTGAAACGTAGTGTGCTAATAAAACACTGCAAAAAATATTTTCGTGATTTGTAATCACAACATTTTTTTCTTTTGTCAAATCAACTTACATCATTTATGTAGTTCGGATAACATCCTATTTTGAGTTTCTGGTGATTAAATTAACCTCCTTTGTTGTATTAACTCAATTTTTCCATTTCAATGAACTTAAAATTTAAAGTCAACCAGGTTACTTATTTTTTAAAGTTAAACCAACAATATTTTTTACAGTGAA